>JAXCLQ010038851.1:0-22802 GCA_035584115.1 Cedrela odorata | reverse complement strand
TATGATTGAATATGAATTAAGTATTAATTCTGATATTCATTCATGGGTTATTGATTCTGCTGCTACATCTCACTTCTGTGTGTCTTTGCAGGTGATGCAAAATAGTTCTGCTCTCTCAGGCGATGAGATCGTCTTGCGGATGGCTAATGGAGCAACAGTTGCTGCGGAGGTCATTGGGACTTGCGAGTTGAGACTCGCATCAGGACACATTTTGAAGTTAAATAGGGTTTTGTATTATGCTTATGCTGTACGAAATATTATTTCTGTATCTGTACTATGTAATAATGGTTATTCTGTACAGTTTAATGGAAAAGAATGTACATTATATTTTAGAAATGTATGTATCGGCAAAGCAATTAATACAAATGGTTTGTATGTCCTTCAGTTGAATAATAGTTATTCAATTTCTTCCATTACTAATAAAAGAAATAGAATTGAAACGAATCCTGAATATCTATGGCATTACAAATTAGGCCATATCAGGGATAGGAAGCTTATTTTGCTCGGAGCAAGTGAGATATTGATCTCATTAGGTTCTAAACCCACTCCGACGTGTGAGTTGTGTCTTCAAGAAAAAATGACCAAATCATCCTTTAAGAGTAAAGGCGAGAGGTCAAAAGAACTGTTGGATCTTGTACATACAGATGTATGTGGACCATTCAGTACATTGGCCAGAGGAGGTTTCGAGTACTTCATTACCTTCACCGATGATATGTCACAGATAGGTATGTATATTTAACGAAATACAAATCTGAATCATTTGAAAAGTTCAAAGAATTTAAGAATGAAGTAGAAAACCAAACGAGAAAAGGTATTAAGGTTCTACAATCAAATCGTGGAGGCGAGTACTTGAGTACTGAGTTTCAAGAGTTCTTAAAAGATAATGGGATTATCTCACAGTTGACTCTTCCTTATACACCTCAGCTTAATGATGTATCAGAGAGAAGGAATCGTACCTTATTAGATATGGTGCGATCGATGGTCAGTTTTACAAACTTACCATTATATTTATGAGGATATGCTCTATAGACCGCTGTGCACATTCTCAATAAAGTTCTTTCCAAATCAGTCCAAAAGACCCCATATGAAATATGGAGTGGTAGGAAACCCAGTCTCAATTATATGAGAGTCTGAGGTTGTCCTGCATATGTCAAGTTGATCAAATCTGATAAACTTGATTCCAAATCAGAGATGGGTCGGTTTATAGGATATCCTAAAGACAGTTTAGGATATCAATTCTACTTTCCATCTAATCAAAGAATTTCGATCAGTAGGAACGTACACTTCTTAGAAAAAGAATTTCTTGAAGAAGAAGGTGCGACAAGAGAAATTGAGTTAAAAGAAGAGTCTTTTGAGCCTCGATCCGACCATGCTGATATTGGAGAGTCCAGTTAACAGACTTCTGTCCCAGTTAATCTAATTCTAACTCGTAAATCTTCTAGAGTTCCTAGATTCCCAGAGAGATATGGATTTCTCAATGAACAAGATTTTAAATCTTACTTAGTGGGAGCAACAAATTATGAAGATGATCCAAGAACTTATGAAGAGGCAATCCTGGATAAAGATTCAGGAAGATGGTTAGAAGTAATGAAATTCGAAATGGATTCCATGCATATAAACCAAGTCTGAACACTTGTTAATATACCAAAGAGAATAGTTCCTATTGACAATAAATGGATCTTCAAGAGGAAGATTGGTAAAGATGGATAGGTTGAGACCTATAAGGCATGACTTGTCGCGAAAGGATATACTCAGAAACAAGGGTTGGATTATGAGGAAACCTTTTCGCCCATAGCTATGATAAAATCCATCAGGATCATGTTAGCCATAGCAGCATACTATGACTATGAGATTTGACAGATGGATGTAAAGACCGCATTTCTCAATGGTTACATTGAGGAAAACCTGTTTATGAACAGCCTGTTGGTTTTGTATCCTCTGCTGAGCCATATAAAGTATGCAAGTTACATCGATCTATTTATGAATTAAAGCAAGCCTCGAGGAGTTAGAACATCTGATTTGATGAGACAGTCAAATCGTTTGGCTTCGTCACAGATGAGTCTTGTGTATACAAATGGGTTAAAGATCATACGATCACATTCCTGATACTATATGTTGATGACATATTGTTGATGGGTAATGACATAAGCATGATGGCTAAGGTTAAACTCTGGTTATCCAGAACTTTCTCCATGAAAGATTTGGGTGATGCAACCTATATTCTCGGAATTCGAATCTATAGAGATAGATCGAAGAGGATAATTAGATTATCCTAAAAGTTGTACATTGAAAAGATGCTGAAAAGATTCAGTATGGAGAACTCTAAGAGAGGTCTCTTGCCTTTCAATCACGATCTTCATCTTTCTAAAGATATGGATCCGAAGACTGATGAAGAGTAGCAACGGATGTGTAACGTCCCATATGCATCAACTATTGGCAACTTGATGTATGCTATTTTAAGTACTAGACCTGATATAGCCCATGCAGTAAGTGTTACTAGTAGATATCAGGCAAATCCTGGGGAGAAACATTGGTCATCAGTGAAAACAATCCTTAAGTACTTGAGAAGAACTAAGGATTTGATTCTGAGTTATGAATCTCAAGAGTTGAGTATTCATGGATACTCAGATTCTGATTTTCAGTCAGATATGGATGATAGAAAGTCTACATCCTGTTTCATCTTTCTGTGTAATGGAGGTGTTGTGAGTTAGAAAAATTCTAAGCAGATGACTCCAATTGACTCCACTACAGAAGCTGAAAATGTTGCTACTTCAGAAGCAGTTTGGTTACACAAGTTCATATCCAAAACTAGGTAATGTTCCTAGCATGGCTTATCCGATAAGTGTATTGTATGATAATACAAGTGCTATTGCACAAGCCAAGGAACCACGAGCACACCAGAAATCAAAACATATTCAGCGTAAATATCACATTTTAAGAGAACTTGTTGGTGTTGGAGAGATTTTGATAGGGAAGACATCTTCAACAGATAATGTAGCTGACCCTCTCACTAAAGCGATGACATTGAAGCAGCTGGACCAGCATCTTGAGAAGATGGGTATAAGATACAACAGCGAATGACTTTAGTACAAGTGGGAGTTTGTTAGTGTAGTATGCCCTAAAACCATTCGTGTTGTTGGTTTTGGATATATTGTATTGAATTACTAGTGTAATATGTATTGTACATATTTATTAATAAAAGAAATTATTTCAATTTATGTGTGTTCGCTGCTTCTTCTATCTATACATACTAATGATAGAATATGCATATGAATTGTCCAAGATAATTAGATTATCTAAATAGTTCCCTACATATACAATATCGAATGGACATCGATATCGCACAGTAGGCACACTGAATGTCTCCGGTGAATATCATGAGATGATATTAGTGCGGGTGACATGATAGTCATATCATTAGGACATTAGTGTGGATTAACAGTTAGAGAATTATTTTTCGAACATGACCAAAGATATGATGATTCACATAGAAGTATGTTGTCAATGATTTATCATATAATTATACTAGTGTGTTAACTACTCCTTAGACCTGAGACGTCATAGTTGTTGATCGATATAGATGCACATGATTCATATGGTGTATAAATGCGAGATTAACCATGTCTTGTACACATAAGCCGGTTTGGTCATGTGTTGTTTATATTGGGATGCAAATGATTGTCAGATGGAATCCGTTGACTCGATACAGTGGATTTCAAGGTTCCATTGACTTGATCCAAATTCGAGTTCCCAGTCAGATATTAGTAAACAGCTAAAAATAAAGTCTTTGGCCAAAGCATTAGTGTCATACGAAGAGTTCGTAGTGACAAGTTCAGCATGTGTTGATTGATTATCTACATATGACTAAATTTAGGGTTTTGACATATGTGAGCCCTGATTTAGTTGGGATTAGATGAATGAAAAGAGAATATTCACATGGAATGTATAATTAATCATAAAAGGTTTGATGAAGATTCACTTCATTGTGGTTTAGGGACTATGACATTTTATTAGACGTTAACCATAGTCGTTGAGTATCCGAATAGTTCAGAACTAGTTTGATGAGATCGATTTCGGCTCACGGCTAACTCTACAGTGAACCCAAGAGGTCACAACCAATAACTTATGTTATTCCTTACTATGAGAGAGATTAAATATTATCCGCAAGAGAGCTAGCACTCTCGGAGATAATATTAGGCCGAAAACAATAAACAGTTTACGCGTTAAATAGTTTAACAATTTGAGAGCTATGTTTAATGACCCGAATATAACTTAAAGTAAGTTACAATATTTAGAATTATAAATAGAATTAAAATAAATTTGGTCAAAATTTTTGACCAAATTTGAGGTTAATTTGTAATTTATCAAAATATAAAGGGCCTAAGTGATATTTTATATTTACTATTAAAAAGCTTGTTGGACAAGCAACAAGCTTTGAGACTTATTTGTCTTTAATTAAAAGATCAATGGCAATTTAGTAAATGAGAAAAATATATATATATGAATAGTCATTTTCAATTTTAAATAAGATTTTTTATTTTTGATAAAAAATAAAAAGATAAGCTCTCATCTCCCTCTCTAGCATTTGGCCAAGGTAAGGAGACATAAAGGGTTTGATTTTTTGAAGATCTTATGATTTCAAGGCTTCTCTCTTCATCCCTAGGCTAATTATTAGCTTAATTTTATGTAATTTTGATTAATTTCATAAAAACTTGATTAAACTCATGATTAAATGCCATAAACCCTAAATGTTTATTTTTCATCTAATCAACACCTTCAATGCCCAACCAAGGAATATAGATATATATAATGAGTAATCATATACAACATCTGTCATACTGAACTCACTACAAACAACTCTATACATTTATCTCAAAATATAACTCATACTGTAACATACACCATGACACTATACATGATAGACCCAAAATGCCCTAGTGACTATAGTTTGTATCCTCTCATTTGTTCATGTCTCTAATGTACGAAAACGAGTCACTAGATATCAGATTTGTAAAACTGGTAAGTGGGTAGGGGGTTGAGTCTAGAAAGACCTAGTGAGTGGATACTATAAATCAAGAAAATAATAATATTACAAAAACTTAAAATTTATTGTAATATATAAAATTAGGTTCAAAATTCTGAATCATCATAAAATAAATTTCTCTATAAAACTTTGGTATCTAAGGCATTACATATCGTCGTCCTCATAAATACATCTCTATAAAACTTTAGTATCTTGGGGTATTACATCTCGTCGTTCTCCAAAATACTATAGATAGCCTCAGGAATATGACATGTGAGGCAAGGGTTCTGACCTGTTAATCTCGTTGTCAGCCAAGCCCTGAATCTGTATCTACACATGTACACATGGTCTTCCACAACAAAATCCATAAATCATCAAAGTCATCTTGAAATCATAATCAACATCATGTTTGAAAATTTCATAAATAATCATCTCAACAAAAAGTAGTTAAATATATGATCAATATTTTCTTCAACTTTAAAGTCTCAAATCTCAAAATCAAAAATGCATTCTTAGCACAAAGTGCTTAAAACATAACACAAGTAATCCAAAATATCCAAATCAATCTCATTAAGTCAAAATATAACAAAGTGTCCTACATATATATATATATATAAAAATTCATAAAAAGTAAAGCATCCACTCATAGATTAAAACTTGATCAATCCAAATCACAGAGTAGTTGGTAGTTGATCTTGTCGATGATCTACAAATAAATGTTTTCCGTTAAAGCTTGTAACGTTGAATATTTACTCAAAAGATCTCATAAATGGATAAATATGTTATGCGTGAATAATGAATTCCAATAGGAAATTAAGACATTTAGGATCTTTACGGATTTAATAAAACTTAAATTGGAGTTACTTAAGCGGGAGAATTGCAAATTCAATCTCGATTATTCTAGATAACATATCGCAGCACAGGGGCTGACTTTGAAATTCTACTATACATAACTGGAAATAGGTTTTGAGCTAAAAATTTGATAGAATCATCCCTTGTGTATATATTTTCTGTGATTTCTTACAGATCTTGATTTTAATTCGTAAAATTTGAGTTATAAACAAATCATTACACATTGCACAGAAAGAGACAATTTCAAGTTTCACAACTGGGCAACTAACTTATGTAAATTACTGAGAATTCATTGGTTTATGAAATAATTTGATTTTTGACTATATTCTTCATTATTGTGTCTAGTTTTTACAGAATTTTATAATTTATTAATCGGAGATCTAGAACTTATTTTATACAAAAATACTACACCCTGTTCAAAATGATCTCCATTTCGGGTTTAGGTGATCTTTAGTTTTCATGGCTTCTAAGATCAAATCCAATTCTCCAAATCTCAACAACTTTAAATTAAATTTATTGCCATGTATACAACCAATAATTTTAGTTTTTCTACAACAACAAAACCTAAAAAATTTATGTTATATGGCAACTTAGCGTTCACTAAATACATCTATTATTTTCTTAGCTATCCAACACCATTCCTTCATCAATCAAACACATAATGTATAAACATCACAAATTCAAAGCTAAAATTTTCAGGAAATTCATGACAAATAAAAGAGTTTTTTTACTACTTGTGTTGCTATAAGCTTGCAAAATTGAATTCCAAAGCTTGTACACCTTCTGGGCTACTTGATTTTCTTTGATTTTCCCTCAAAAAAATTTTTTTTTTCCTTAAAACTGATTTTTTTTTCTTTTATTTCTCCTTGACTATTTCGACCAAGACAAAGGTGTGAAGAGTTTTCTTTTGTTTTCTTGTTATTTCTTGAATTAGCAAGAAATATGTAAAACTTTCTAGGAGTGTTTCGGTCATTTACAACAAATAATGGGCTTGATTTAATTTTATTTTATTAAACCAAAAATTATTTATAAAATGGCTCAATATTAATTGCTTCATAATGGCCAAAACTATTTTTTTGATAAACCTAATATTTGGCCCAATTTCAAATAAAGTCCATTGACCCATTTAAGTCAAGATCACTCTCCAGATTATTAACCCTTTAAGTTTAGAAAATTCACATTCTAACCACCAAAATTCTATTATAATTGTTATGAAAAATACTGGCCGTATTGCCAAAGATACAAACCCAATTATGATGAACAAAGACATTACAAAAAGCTAAGATAAAAATCTATAATTTTTAATTTTGATCAAAGCTGTGTTCCAAATATATCACCGATGAAGTGACCAACAAATCAAATGAGTGTGAAAGAAAGTCTTCCAACATTTACCTAACCTTAACAAACTTCTTTAACGTTTATCTTTTGTGTTTTCCTATAAATAGATACTTGCATTAGATAAGAAGCTAGTATCTCTTAATATCTTTATTTCTTTATCCCATCTCTTTTTCTTACAACGTATTAATAAATTTGTAAGTAGGGTTAGAGTGAAGTTTTGTTGTTATTTTATCCTTTGAGTTATTCTTCAATATAAAATCTTTTAATTGAGTGAATCTATTTCTCAAAAATATTTTGATTTGTTAGAGAGCTTAATTCATTGTTAACCAATAATACATTGAATACTTATTATTTCTACATTTGAAGAGCAAGTGTTTTGATTTGTTAAATAGTGTAATTCATTGTTAATTGGTCCATTGATTACTTGTTATTTCCTACATCTCAAGAGTAAGGTAGTTATAATTTTTCATAAATCAATTTAAAGGTTAATCTTTTGTTTTCTTACATTTTTCTTATAGAAATATTGTAATGTGCTTAAATATTTCATCTTCAAATTAAAATCACTCTTTAGTTGATTTTTAATTGAATTATTACAAATGATAAAAAATGATTTCTACAAATTCCTTCAAAGTGGATCTCAATACCTTACTATTTAATAATATTAAAATTTCATTATAAGAACCAACTCATCACACAATTCTAGTAACACTTAGATAATTAGACTTGTAATAGATTTATATAACTAATTTTTTGTGTATTGGCGCTCTAATTCTTGAACATTTATTACTTGAGACAATCTATACTTAGATGTATAACTTTAAAGTTGTAGCATTATGGTCCTTACCAAATCTTAGCTAGAATAGGTCTAGTGGCTTATAAAATGGATCTTCCGGTGGGATCTAAGATTTACAATGTCTTTCATGTTTCTTAGCTTAAATTGGCTAGCATCGTATTGTTGAACAATCTCTTCCTTTGTCTTGAAGGACATGAGTTGTTACCTCAACCTGAATTTGTTCTTGGCAAACGAGTTATCACCGAAGGTCCATGTGGACTGAAGGCGGAAATCCTAGTTAAATGTAAGGGAGCTCCTCGTAAGGATGCAACTTGAGAGAATCTACGAAGCTTTGGTCGAAGCTACACAAATTTTATCCTTGAGGAGAAGATAATTTGAATGAGGAGGAATGCTATGTGAAGAATCTCTCTTTTATGCTTGATTCACTTAATGGCAGACTAACTCTTACAATTGCATGGAGTTGTCCGTTTCCATTAAAAATTGGTTGCATGATTTAAGTGGTTTTAGTGGTAAGTTAGTGGTGAGTCATTAGTCTAGTTAAGTTGATTTGTATTTTAAGTTGTTTTATCATGTGTAGTTATTTTATATTTTAATTTCACGAATATGGTATTGAAAAGACAATTTTCTCTAAAATATAGTTATTAAGAAGTTTATTTCAATCATATCACTTAGTGGAGAGTACGGTTCTCTCGAATAACGTCCCTGTTCTTTTCTAATTTCTTCAAAAACTCTTACCTTTTATACACATAACAAATAATATTATTATTTTAGACGTTTTAAAGACAATAATAAAAATATAAACCCTAACAAAACTTATATAATTGGACGTTACTTGGACTCCCTTGTAAACTTCGACACTACATGACACAATTCAAGCTCTATCGCATAGAGCAGTGACTTTGGCCCATTATCTTCGTTCTCTTAATTTATAATGCGAGTCTCATAGAGTATAGTAGTCAACATTTTATACAACGTAGTACTGCAATAATATGGCATTTTGAAAATGATGCTATTTAATTCTTAAAATAAGACATCCCTAAAATATCATGTGGGATTGTTATTTTGTAATTACCACACTATATATACAAAATAAAATGTAACTTCTTCCGTTGTTGACCGTGAGCATTTAACCCGGCGAAGCAATTATCTAAATTAAGCATATTCTACAAGTCCTCGCATCTTTGAAAGGGTCAAAATTTGGTAAAC
Organism: Cedrela odorata; assembly: GCA_035584115.1. Taxonomy (NCBI): domain Eukaryota; kingdom Viridiplantae; phylum Streptophyta; class Magnoliopsida; order Sapindales; family Meliaceae; genus Cedrela; species Cedrela odorata. Next base: position 13,590 of record JAXCLQ010038851.1, on the reverse strand, counting down.
AAAATTTAAAAGCTCAATCAATCTTTAATTTTGCCCCAAAGAAAACAGCTTAAAGAAAAACAAACAAAAAACAAGAATATATATAGCTAAAGCTTATTGTCACGTGGCTCACTTCAATCCATTTAACTTCCTCGTTTCATGCTACAATAGCGGTAAATGGATGGTTTGACCGAGAGGGCCGAGGGTGTAATCATTGGCTTACAGGTATAGAGAAAAATAGAGAGAAGGAAGGAAAAGGAAGGAAAAAATAAAAAAAATAAAAAAAGGAGAGGAAAGGATACACAAGAAGGAAAAAATAATTAGACTGAAAAGAATTTCTTTTTTTCTTTTCCTTTGTTTTATTCCTTTCCTTTCCTGCATAATTCAATGCATGTACTCTACAACCACATCATTTGGGAAGGAAATTTGATCAGAGCTCTCCTTTTGAAGATTAGGCTGAGGCTTATATAAGAGGTACTGAACTCCTTTAATCCCATAAAATTTATTACTATCTGCATTTCCATGTTAAGGAATTTTCATTTTCATAAAGATATTTTTTTCTACTGTTTATATAGTCTTATAATATATATATATATATATATATATACACACACACAATTACCATCCAGGCCGGCCGCAGCTGGTTGTCTCTCTGAATATATCCATGTCTCCAAGCAAGTTCAAGAAAGCCATTGGGGCAGTTAAGGACAAGACGAGCATAGGCCTAGCGAAAGTTGGCAGCAGCAACTCACTCTCTGATCTTGAAGTAGCGATTGTGAAGGCAACGAGACATGAGGAATATCCCGCCGAGGAAAGGCACATTCGAGAAATACTTAGCCTAACTTCCTACTCCCGTGCCTATATCAGTGCGTGTGTAAACGCAATCTCGAAACGTCTCAACAAGACCAAAAATTGGACGGTGGCGTTAAAGACACTTATGTTGGTTCAGAGGCTGCTTTGCGAAGGTGATCCAGCATATGAACAAGAGATATTTTTCGCAACTAGGCGTGGTACTCGACTTCTCAACATGTCAGATTTTCGAGACACATCGCGTTCTAATTCATGGGATTACTCTGCATTTGTCCGAACTTATGCATTGTACCTTGATGAACGGCTGGAGTTCAGGATGCAAGGTCGCCGGGGGAAGCGTAGCATGTTTGGAATTGATGAAGATGAAGAGGAGGCTAGTCCATCCTGTCCTAGAGCCACTCCAGTCCGTGACATGAAAGTTGACCGTGTATTTTCAAGGATACAACATTTGCAGCAGGTGCTTGAGCGCTTTTTAGCTTGCAGGCCAACAGGTTCGTTCATCATCTCTCTTTTTGCATTGCACCGATATTTTTAATTTTGTCATTAATTACCCAATGTTTGCAATGCGTTTACTACCACAAAATAATTAGATATTCCAATTGCAAGTTAATCTCTGTTAGTTTTTGAGAAATTTAAATTGAAGTAATTTATATATAATTATGTTTATAAAGTTAGGTGAAATCATAAAATCTTTAATATTTTAATATTAAGGAATATTAGATATTAGAATGTTAGTTAAAAATCAAGGAGACAGGTGAATATAGCAAAAAAGAAAACGTTAAGAGGTCAAAGCTCATAAAATAATGCTTGATTGATTCCAATCTTGAATTAATCTTAGAACAAGGAAGGCTAACACTGTCTATCATTTTGAATGGAACGTACAGGTTCAGCAAAGAGCAACAGAGTCGTGATTGTTGCTCTCTATCCAATAGTGAATGAAAGTTTCCAAATATATTATGACGTAACAGAAATATTGGGTATCTTAATTGACCGTTTCATGGAGCTAGAGGTTCCCGACTCCGTCAAGGTGTATGAGGTCTTTTGTCGTGTCTCAAAGCAATATGATGAACTAGATATGTTCTACGGCTGGTGCAAAACTGTTGGCATTGCACGCTCTTCTGAGTACCCAGAAGTTGAAAAAATAACACAGAAAAAGCTTGAAATCATGGACGAGTTTTTACGGGATAAGTCTGCATTGGCACAAAGCAAGAAAACCACGATTCTTGAATTGAAGAATGAACCGGAAGAGGAAGAAGCCAAAGAACCAGAAACAACTGAAGAAGATACGAATGATATAAAAGTGCTACCACCACCCGAGGATTTCAGCGAGGCCCCATATGAAGAAGAAAATAAAGAACTTGTAATTAAAGAAGAGGTAAAAGAAACAGAAAATAAACATCAAGTGGCTGATCTGCTGAACTTAAGAGAGGTGACAAGTGAAGAGCATGCAGACACAACGGCTTTAGCTTTATTTGATGGAGATGCAGCTGTGAGTCCGGGAACTGATACCTGGGAAGCCTTTAAAGACGAAAACGCAGATTGGGAGACGGCTTTAGTTCAGTCGGCAAGCAATTTGTCTCGTCAGAAGGCAGCACTTGGGGGCGGTTTCGATATGTTATTACTTGACGGCATGTATCAACAAGGTACAGAAAATGTTGCAATGGCTGGTACAGTTAACGGAGCTAGTGGGAGTGCTAGTAGTGTTGCGCTTAGGTCAGCTGGAAGGCCTACAGAAATGTTGGCACTGCCAGCTCCACCTACAATGAAAAGTATGGGTTCTACTGCTACCACTAGTGTTGATCCATTTGCAGCATCGTGCTTGGTGGCACCGCCATCATTCGTGCAAATGTCGGATATTGAGAAAAAGCAGAAACTTTTGATGGAAGAACAGATGATGTGGCAGCAATATGCAAGAGATGGGATGCAAGGGCAGCTTGGATTAACAAAGCTACAACCCAATGCTTACAACATGGGAGGTTACACACACGGCTATTGAAGCAGTATTTGAATAGGGCTGGCCTGACTGGTTGTGTTTTTTCATTTCTTCTTTTTGCTGTTCCATTTTTTTTTTTTTTTTTTTTTTTGGTGTGAGGCTATGACTACGTGATGCATTGAAAAGAAAATAAGAAATCAAAGCATTTGTGTTCGAACTTTCGTTAGGGTAAATGCTTATGTTTGGTAGGAGAAGTGCTCATGTTAATATAGGTACAAATATGACAAAAAATAATATAGTGCCACCACACCTTGAGAATAAGAGTGTAGAATCCAATCCAAATCGACTAAATCGATCTAATTTAATATACATTTTATTAAATTTAAAGGACCAGAAGATTAGACTAGATTAAAAAGATGGAAATCTAATTTCAGTGTATCGTTTTCAAAGGATCGTATCATGGATTTACATTGCAAATCCGCTAGAAAAATTTCATACAATCCATAAAAAATAGAGTAATAATATTTTGAAGGGTAAAAAAACAATTTGATTTTTAAGATATGGCCGGACTCTTTAATCCTATTGATTTCAAAAATACCCACAAACAATCCAATTCATTAGTTGTTGCAGTTTATTTGAATGAAATTTTGATTTTTTTATATGGTAATACAATAAATTTTGTTTATAGTCATAATATTGGGACCAAATTAATTTTGTTACTGTAAGAATATTATAACTTAATATAAGTATAATTATAAGTATAAAAGTTATTATTTTGACTTAATTATTCTTAGTGTAGGCAACATAAAAGTTGTTAGGTTGATTTTCAACTCGTGTGAGAGTTCTAGGATAAAAGAGCTTTAATTAAATAAATAAAAAGAAATCTACTCTTACATGGAAAGAAATAAATTCATGTAGGACTAAAAGAATTAAAGAAAAAAAATTATATTAAGTGTAGCTTGCTTTAGATTTTAGAATATATAGAAAATTATATATAAAAAAAAAATCACGTCAAAAAGTTAATTAATGAAAGAGTCAAAAGTATATAAAAATCACGTCTTTTGAACTAGTAAATATAAATGTTCTCGATAAAATTATAAATACACTTTTTACATGGGCAATTGACATGAAGTCATAAAAAATTGCTAATTGTTTAACAATTGCAAAATTATGACCCCCAACACCCGATGTTGATGAATTGTATGTTAGAAAAGAAGTGGATGAGGAGAATTAAAAAGTCGTTACAAAATTAATTAATAAGATTCAATAACTTCATTACACTAATTGAATTAATATTAATGTCTTTCTCAATCATCCAAATATGCAACAAGTAGTATATAATTTAACTGAAAAATAAATTATTACTACAATTAAATAAGAAGAAGAAAGAAGTTAGAAATATTTTAGTTTCAACAAGATATCTATATTGATCAATTATTATGTACTCACCAGTTGAAAAATGTGGGGTTTTTTTTGACAAAATAGCCTATTTTTCAAGCCTTTACTTATTTATAACTAAAGGTAAAAATTAAACTTAATCCTAGCCAAAAACACAATATTTGAACCAAAATACCATTTTTCTCTTTTATCACTCTTCTCTCAGAAAAGTAAATCATCGTTCGGTTACTCATTTCCAACAACCTCTTGCTCGCCTTGTAATTGCATTGTATGCTGCCATAGAAATAAAACCCAGAGAGAAGCACTTTGTCACTTTACACCAGTTGGTAGTTGTGGGATTGTAATTGCATTCGGCGGGGGTATCTTCGTTACAAAGGGAGAAAGCTGGGGTTAGTGAGGTCTGACAGGGGCAAAATGAGAGCAAGAAGAGCTCCTACTATTGCTAATTGGCTTTCAAAGTTGAGCTCAGACAATTACTACATATAATTGTAAAGCTTTTGAGGGGTTTATTTTTCACTTGCAATTTCGCAGTTGCATTTTACGGCAATCCATCTCATCCTCAATTGGTTGCCCTTATTGTTAAGTAAGACATCTGCATCATATTTGTAGAATTATTCTATTGTTGCACTTATAATTGGATAATCTGGGCAAAGTGTGTGATTCTCTATGACAATCCAAACTATCTCTAATTACTTTACTGTTGCTCCATCACATATGACTTACCGCTAAATGTTTTTGCATTTTTGTTGTTGAATTTTGAGCCATTGGGTGCTTAGTGCCTAAATGCTATAAGAAAGACACTGTAGCAATTTGAGTTGATATTGTAGGAAAGAGTTCTCCTGTAGAAGCAAGTGATTTCCACTTTCATTGAAAAAGTCCGAACTTGATCAGATGACCTCTATTTCTTTGTGACTTGTGCCATTTCAAAATTGTGTCACTTCTGATATTTTAATGAAGCTACGGTATTTTTTTTTACGTGTTGTGAATCGTGATGAAGGAAATACCACTTTTCAGTTCTTAATCAAGACATTGTTAAAATGATACAAACTAACAATGAAACATTATGCCCAACACTATATAAAAGGGAGGAGTTATTTTAGGATTTAAAGGCTTTAGAGGGAAGTGGCAATTGTGAACTACTTGATCTCTTTCATATTGTCTCACTGGATCACCTGTTTCTTCAGCACTCACTATATTAACTTCACATTTAACTGCCTGCAGATTCAAAGATTCTACAAAAAGATGAGAAGGAGGAATTATTTGAGGATTTAAAGGCTAACGAATCAATTGGATGGGTTGTGGATATCATAGATCCTAAGGAGCTCTCAAGTAAAATGCTTAATAAGTAAGTACAATGTATAGTAACATTTTCAGGTTTTCTAAGAGTTTTCTGTTTCTCATAAGATTTCTTGTCAGCTTTCAACATAAATAAGATAAACCTAAATGAGATTTCGCATGACTCAGCAATTGGTCTGATCACTAGGGTTCTAAACTTAAGAGTTCTTCTAATTGAGATATTGTTCTTTATGTGGCTTATCAAGATTTGTAGTTCCCCTAGTGTATGACCATCATTTAACACATTCTTTACTCCTAGTTGAAAGCCATCTCATGACATAAAAGTTTTGCTATGAGCTGTTAGATTATTCTCCTTTTGGTACCATCTATTAAACAAAAGTATATTAATTGACAATAAAAAGAAAAGTACCTTTTTTAAAATGTGATAAAATTTGACATTAGACCCTATGGCTGGTCCCGCTCCACCACCTTACCTAATGTCGAAGGATAAAAATGATTGAATGTTTTTCAGAAGGTTACATGTCAGAAAATAAATCAAATCAGTTGTGAATCTTTGCCATCAACTTGTAATTATTTTTCCATGTCTTTTTGTTGGGGATTGATTTCTTTTGGTTTTGTTTTTTTACGCGAAAGTGGGTGAGAGTGGAATGCCATGGTATGAAGTGGTGTTATTTAGACACTATATTATTCCCTAGTAGGAGTGATTAATTTTGCAGAATAAGTTTGAATTATGCTGTTACTATAAATTTGAAATTGATAAATGTGATTTTTATGATTGATGTATTTTATCAGTCAAGAATGGAAAATAAATGGATTATGGTGTCAAGTTATATATTATGCATTATCAGGATTTTTCTTTTTGATTATTTTTTGGTTAAATTGTCCCAGATTCTTTATTATTGTATCTATTAACAATGAAGTTATCAGCACAGATATAAAATTATGAGTTTTCACAGTTTTACTCATTTTCATATATTATAACATAATTTTTTGTTTTCATTTTAGAATACTATTTTTGAAAACAAACTACTACAATGTTTTGAATCTAAAAACATCAAATGTAAAACACTATTTTTTTTTTTAGAAATAAGTTTAGAAAAGACCATTTACAAAATGATATCAGTCATGAACTTAGCTTCCCCGTCTCTTTTGCTTGGGAATTCCTTTTAAGCAGGATTACTGTTACAGCGTATTGTTTCTGTTCTTAAATAACAAAATGATACGTTTACCTTTTAAATTTGGGTAGGATCAATGGAAGGCCAAAGTGGTGAAGTAAGTCGTGTTAGTATAAGGTTGAAGATGGTTAAAGATGATTTTTTTTCAAGTGCAGGTCTCGTGTTTGTCCCACATGTAGGCTATAGATACAATACTTGAGAAACTGACTGAATGACAGGTAGATTTGTTTAGCAAGACATGTTTTGGAAGATTTTTAGAGTTACAATCAATTACATTTCCAGGACAGCTTGTTCACAACGTATTTCTTAAAGAGGTTCATATAATGGGAGATGATTTTGAGAATTAGATGTGGTTTTTGATTTTCGATCAGTTAATTCGTTTCTCAAAGGTAGAGTTTAGGTTGTTGACCAGGTTAAATTTCGGCCACTACCCACATAAAAGAAAGAGCGAAAACAATATGAAGAATCATCAACTACATGATAGGTATTTTAAAAAGAACCCGAATATAACACAAAAATAGTTAGATGATTTTATAAATAATATTGAGTTTCAAGATATCAACAACTCAGATGCTGTGAAATTAATATTAGTATTTTTTATTGATCGATTTTTGTTTGGAAGGGACACCTGAGTAAGGTTGACCCATTTGTTATGCTATTGATAGACGATTTAAGTATATTCAACAATTATCCATGGAGGATAATTGCATGGGCTGTCACCTTCAAATCACTGTTCAGAATTTTGATTGGAAGGACTAAGAAATTCAAGATGTTCCATGCTGTTAACCTAAAACATACAGTTGACTGTTATAATTTAGTGGATTGTCCCATCATATTTCAGGTACATAAAGTGCAATTCAACTAAGTACTTATCAATTATAATGTTTTTGATTAATTATTTTTTCCAATTTTGTAGATGTGGATATTTGAGGCAATCCCTATACGCGTCAAAATGTATGGAATTGTAGGGGTAATAAAACTATTTCTTGTATGTTGAAGTAGAAAACGAAGAGGATTCCAAGATATATGGCATTAAACGACAATTTGTTTGAAATGAAAAATGTTAGTCATAAGTTAATAACTGCATGTTTTAAAAATAATTAGGTCTTTACTAAAAATAATGCACTTTCTTATCTTTGATGCAGCAATTAGTGAACAACGTTTTGTCACCTTTGCTTAAAGAGGAAGCTATGCCATACATCGCCCAGTTATTGACTATTAAGTAAGCAATAGGAATTTACATAGAGGAGGTACCAATCTATTCTCACATTGATGAGGACGCTGCCGATGACCGAGGTGGCGGTAATGACGGAGGTGGCAAACGAATGTGGTGGCCATAATGTTGGCAATGAGCATACTACCAATGATTTGAACACAAGTCCCACCTTCATTCCACGAGACGAAGATGAAATTAATTCACCATTTGCAGTATAATATATTTAAATTTCTTGTTCATATATATCTCTATTCTTACTTAATCTAATTACATTTGTGTTGTTTACAACCTTTTCCTGATGAGTTCCTTGATCGGGTTTACCACACTTACACTCTGGCTACTGTCCAATAAGAAAATGGGATATGATGTGTTATATATTTTTAAATAATATTAAAAAATAATATACTCAACTTTTTTTGGCATAATTTACACGTGTTTATTTGTAGCCATCGCATTATGAGGATTATGATAGGATTTAAAACACTCTCATGCGTGACCATAGTTAACATGAAAGACCAAGTACAGTATAATGCTTATGCATAGATATGCTTTTAACACCCCAGAAAATTTTTTTTATACGGTTCAATAATTTATGTGCATATAATTTTATTCACAGTTATCGCAGCTCGAGTATGACATTCAATCAATGCTTGAAAACATTGCCAAGAGCTTTGAGGTTATGCGGCTTGATATGCAGAATAGACTTGATCGGCATGAAGAGTTGATACGTGCAGAACTGAGCCTTGTCAAGCAACAAGTCATTGAAGAAACACAAAATTTAAGGCACGAGGTGCATGGATGGTTCAAATCATTTGCTGCTAGTTTTCAAGGTGCACCGTCACAGGTTGGATGAAATAAACTCCTTTTTATTTTGAAAACATTGTGTTATAGGATGATATGTGCATTAAATAATCAGATTTATTTATCAATGTTATAGGCTGATATGAATGTTTCGACTGTCGGCCAACGTTCAGCTTGTTTGAATGAAACCATTGAAGAGGAGACTATTATGCCTTGCACTACCCTGAACCTAGCACAACAACTACTGAGCAGGTATGGAAGGACATACAAATGTTCATGGATTCAAGGGAGTCCTTTTGTGGATCCTACGCACTTGAAGAAGCAAAAAATTGGTGGGGTTTTACAAGCTAAGCAATTGTGGGTAAAGTTCCAAAGTTGGATGTGAAGAGAAAATGAGTTCATTGAGTTATGCAAGCTTCGTACAACACCACGGTGGTTTAAAGATATATTAGGTGGGGACATAAGCACATGGCTTGAAGATGATGTGAGTATATAGTTAATTACACATGCTGTTATAAGAATTAAATTGCTTAATTGTACATAAATAATTTGGTACTGGTATATTATACAACATATTAATTCATACTTGGATTTGATATGGGAGACTCAACGACAACATGCAGATGACATATCACGACGATGGACAGTTGTTGATACTTAATTTTTTTGTAAGTTAATGCAAAATTTGAGTTATGGGATGTATAATATTGATGTAAATAATGTTATGTTTTGGGAGTTGAGTATACAGTTTTATATGCAGGTGATAACTTGACTTATTATTGAATGTTTAGGGGAAATACTGCCAATACATATATATATATATATATATATTAGTTGACGCTGCGATAAATTTATATTAACACTATAGTTGAACTGTACAGAGGTATTTTAAACACCAATGGCAGCAAATTGGAAACAATAAAGTGCAGTTTCAAAGTATCAACTGGAATGAAAGTGTTACAAAATATGTTATTGGAGAGAATAAACCAAATAGAGACACTGTGGAAGGTCCTCGAATTTAGACTGAAGTTAATGTTATCTACGTGCATGTTAATATTACTCAACAACATTGGATTTTAGCTAGAATTGATTTAGTGGAGCGTAGGATAGAATTATATGATTCATTATTGGCTTCCACTCAGAATGAATTTATGACAGAACAAGTATTGAGGATACGCTTCCTTCTGCCAACTTTGCTTAGATAAACCAGTTTTTATACCATGAGAGCTAATTGCGAAAATGATAGGTTACCATTCGAGGTCACTCGTTTGCACAAGGATGTACCTCAACAAGATATTCATAAAGGGGATTGTAAAGTTTTTGTTATAAAATTTATAGAATATTTAGCATTTGGTCGATTGTTTGATTCTAGTCCCACTGATGGTAGACTATTAAGTAAGAGAACGGCACTTAATTTATGGGCAAAACAAATTTTGTAATGTATTGATGTTTTTTTATATGTTAATAATAAAATAAATTTTATTTTCAATTATATGCTTGTTAATTTGCTTGGAATAGAAAGTGTAACATATCTTGACATTTTACATATAAAATGTTGGTCGTAAAAATCTCGACATATAGTTTCAGCGAAATGTTAAGAATCTCGACGTTTCACTGAAACTATATGTCAAGGTTTCCAAAAACATTTACAACAATTGTATATTGTGGTAAACTTCACTGGAAATCTCGACATATACAAGACCCAATCCTTGTCGACACCAAAGAACTCCAAACTTTTCTTTTGTCTTTTGCAATTATGGCTTTTGCTTTGGATGGTGCTGCGACTTTTCCTTTTTTAAAGATGTTTTCCTTATAAAACTTATGTTTTGACATATTTCTCTTTAAGATCTTGGGTGGGTTCAAAATCATAATAATCGTTATCAATGTCTTGGTTTAGTGGTGTGGGTTATATACTTGTATGGTTACAAACATATATATATATATATATATATGAAAATTCTATAAAATTTTATAGTTTAGGTTTTAAGTGAGACTATTGTGATACCTTCACTATTTTTTGTTTACTTTTCAAGTATATTGCGTATATTAAAGATAATGATAAAGATTAAATTAGGAATTTTAGTACTATAGGAGCAATTGTGTATATAATTATATTTCTAATGTTTATTAATGATGATTGAAGTATTATGAATTGTTCTATTGTGATTTATGAACCATATTTGTATTGAATCATGATATATCCGAAATTGAGATTCACTAGAACAGTGTTTGTTCATGTAGACATAAGTTAAGTTCTAGAATTTCAATAAGGCACTGTAAGTGGCTATAGAAACTAGACACATAAAGATATAACATATCCAAAATTTAGCTTCATAGCTTTTTGGATGATTTTATAGCAAAGCTAGCAATGTGGCTGTTCTATGCAGCCTTGTCATGAACATTAAGCTAGGCCTTATATATTGTAGCTATGTTCGCTTAATTCGAATTAAATTTCATCAAATCATGAGTAATGTTAGTTATATAGGCCTAAATTTAGGATATATTTGAGCATGTTTAGTATTTATATGCAGTAGTTCATAAATGTTATTATTTCGATTCCTTCGATAATATTCGGTAATATCGCATTATAGATACTCCGAGAGAGAGACAGTCTAGACCCTATTGATCCAGACGTCATTAAAATGGTAATCGCAAGACTTGTGAGTGGAATACTTATACTTTATTTATTTATTTATATTTTTCTTATGTAATGTTTATGATTATGTAGATGATTTTGATATGAAATCCTTATTTATGATATATGTATGTGTGTGTGTGTGTTTACTTACTAAGTATAGTCGTATACTCTTCCTTCACCCATTTCAACTTTCAGGTTATGTGTTTTAGCACTAACTGGATTAGTGGTAGTTGTAGAGAGCCTTTGACGCTCAGGGTATATATATATATATATATATGATTGCATGTACGTGTGTGTGCGTGTATGTGTGCGTATGCATGTGCGTGTGCGTGTGCATGTAGGTATGCGTGTACGTGTGTATATGCGTGTGCTTCAGAATTGATCCATGGATCTAGATATGATTGTCTCTCTGCCCAGTCAAATGCGTAGCTTTGGGTATGGACTGTTCCTCTATTCATTCAAGTGCGTAGCTTTGGACATGGACCAAACAATGATGTATGCGCATGATATATATATATATATATATATATAACATCTTAAATCTAGGAGTGTTACTGACAGGTGATAGGTCCCTCCCATCACCTTAAGCCTAACACAACCTATTCACAAACATCTGCTATGTATGCATTCTTAATATTAAGCTATGTAAAATAACACATATCACTACTCCAGGGTGTCATGACACAACTGAAAATATATACATCCCAACTGTTTACTACAGATCCCAAAAATAAACTAACTATGTACATACAGCCAAAGCTAACCACAAATCCACAACAAATGATAGTACAAAAATAATACTGTTAATCTCAACATGAGATGGACTCAACACATGATGACTACGAACAACGTCCTCTCTTTTAAATTTGTGTCTCCAAGACGCTGTCTACTCACCAACCTAAGAAGTTTCCTACAAAACTGGAAGGGGTGTGTGTAGAACCCACAAAATTCGACATAATTAAATCTTATTTGATTCCATCATTAGTGAAGTATTCTGATGCGTTAGGATTCGAGAAAAATTGTTTTAGTATGCACATATATTTATATCGACACTTAGATAATAAAATGCCATAGATACATATATGGACCTAAGTATATGGTTTTATTTCTCTATTATTTCATGATAATTATAAATATTATAAGGACTTAATTGAAAATATTTTAAAATACTAGAGGCCAATAGGCAAAATTTCCATAATTTTAGGGGAAAAAGTATAAATAGTAAAAGATTTGGGGACATTCTAAAATATTATATTATGACCTAATGAGGTGTGTTACTAATTCAAGTTCAATATATTTCTAAATAATGCTAATGGGGTTATGTAAACCCAAATTTAAATTAAATAAATTTAAGCTCAAGGGTGCATTTAGAAATGAATTTATTTTCTTTATAAATTACTACAAGATCACCACCCTCCATTTTTCATAATCTCCACCCTTCATGTGTGACATCAATCTAGCCAATTTAGATGATTTTTTTTTAGATAAACATGGACCAAAAGAAGTGGAAAATAAAGTGGTGATTAGTTGACCCTTGGATTAGATTAAGAGATCTAAGCCCTTTATTTGTTAAAAAAGTAAATAAATAATTATTTTTTGATGTTTTCAATGGAGGGGAGAAAGGAAAACAAAAAGAAAGAGACAAAGTAAGAAGCCAATTACGTAAAGCCAAAAAGGGAAGAAAGATAACATCAAAAGAAAAGAGATTAAAAAAAAAAGACAATTAAGCCAATAAATATATAAGCTGGCACCACTTCTATATTTAACATTTTATTTTATTCATCTTCTTTTCATTTTAACAAAGAGGTAAAAGAGAGAACCATTTGATGAAGCACAAATGTAATTAAAGGGAGAAGAAAAAAAAAAGCCTAAATGTGATGTTTTTCCATTTAAACTTCTAGAAAGTTCTCCATTTTTTTAGTTAAATTTTGATTTAAAAAGAAAGATAAAACATAAGAGAAAAGGGGAAGCTAATGCCAAGAGGAAGGGAGCAAAACGTGAGACCAAGGAAAAGGGGAAACTTGGCATGTACTTGTGGAAGGAAAAGGGAAATTGATCAAGCAAAAAAGAGAAGGTCGAATCAAGGGAGGAAGAAGAGTGATGTGGCGAATTTGGAGAAGAAGGGAAAAGAGAAAGGAAGAAAGGAAGAGAAATTGGTTTTAGAGGTAAGTATATGTGATATGTTTATGGTTTTGAATTTCTATTGGTTGTTTATATTTATGTTATATTAAATTGATGCAAAACTTAAATTTCTGGTTGAATTGCAAGATGAAAATAAATTTGTGGATTTTGTGAACAAGAAGGAAATTCCATAAATGAAGTATACATGAATGGGTAAATGTTA
>JAXCLQ010038840.1:9927-22808 GCA_035584115.1 Cedrela odorata | reverse complement strand
AAGTAAATGGTGATTGTATATGTGTTAGACATTATTTGGAATACATATATCTTGTTTTAAACGAAAACGTGAGTTAAAAATATTCACGGCCATAAGATTTCATTATTGGAAATCAGATAAATGACACCTATAGATTAGCCTCAAGAAATGTGTATATGTCAACTAAGAGATTGTAGTCATGTTTTCCACGAGCATTGTATTTAGTGCATTTATGCTTAATTATTGGAATCATGAAATTCATTATATATGCATGTGTGGCATTAGGTTCTGAGAACCCGCGAGAAGTACTGATTGAACGTGAGGATTAGTAGTGGGACTGGTTACCTTCATTTTTATTGTAAGTAGACGTATACATACATAATTATGTAAATAGAATGCATGTGATATTTATATGTATTACTTGTATGTAAACAAGTGTTTTTTATTATTGAAATGAAATGCGTTTATATGATTAATAATTGATATTGAGATGTGTTGATTTAATTGGTCTGGAGTTTTGAAATGTATGGATATACATGTTGGATAGTCGAGGAGGCTTGTTGTATTTATGTTATCATTATTGGAAACTAAAATATTTTTAATATATGTATATTTTAGTGATGAGACCTGTAAGACCGAATATTGTGATATGGCCAGTGGGTCAGTTGCATGGCCTTTGCTCTTACTTATTTACTGTATATACAGGGAGATAGCCTATGGACAGACCTATAAGAGGCAGCATAGGTGAGTAGGCAGTAGTGGGGTTGTACAAAGGAGGTTAAGCCATGGTAAGCCTACTGTGTACCGAGCACGTGTGTGCTAATATAGAGACTCTATGAATAGTCTTAACGGCTTAATAGGGATCTCAAGGATTTTACGGATATAACATGGACAGTCACTGCATCACCAAGTGACTGCTCAAGCCAACATCAATGAGACGAGCTAGATATTTTTAAATATGCATGTTTTACAAAGAAATAAATGGTTTTGTAAAGTATGATAAATGATTTACGGTTATATAAAATACATTGCATATGGTTTTATGCATAACAAGCTTACTGATGGATTTCGACATTACCTCGGCTAAGGTAGTGGTTGAGGAAATATGGCCAGCTCGATTTGGTTGTTTAAAATGAATGCAGACCATCTTTACATTTTTACAGTTATTAGTAATACATGAAAATAAATATATATGTACTTTGAGCATGTTAATAACGAAATCCCAATATCATGATTTAGAAATGTGTGTGTATGTATGTATATCTATGTATGTATACGTTTACTCATTGGGTATAGTTGTATACTCACCCCTCATAATTACAGTTTTCAGGTTAGGCGCTTTAGTCTTAGCTATACTTGTGATAGCAGTTGAGAGCACATGACGCTCTTGATAGGTTTTTTTATATTAACTCACAACTGTGGTTCAGGTTTACTGGATATGTATTTTAATTGGATATATATTTTCCTGGGAATATGTAGTTATTTTGGATTTGGAGGGAGAAATTGTAAAACTTATTATTTTGTTCAACCCATATGTAATGTTTGAAATTGATGATTTTATTAATTATGCATGTTGTGGATAAATTGATCACGGAGATCAATTCTTTGATGTTGATAATCTCATAGATGAGAATTCAAATTATAAATTGTTTTCATATTTTTGGGTAATTGATTTGATAGCCTTACAAGCTCTTGTGGTACATTCTGGATATAGAGAGTATATCATAAGGGTCTGTGGCAATTGTCATAGATGGACCTCAGAGTCGAGGCGTGACATAAAGATATTATTTTGTGAAGTAATAATGGAGAAAAATAGACTTTTTGCAAAGTTGATAAATGATAGTAATTTGGTCTATGAATTTTATAAATTCATGTGTTACAAACTTGATTAAACTGATTTAGGTGAATAAATTAGACATATTTAAGATTATTATGAATTTTGTTTCATAAAAAATATTAGGTTTTCAATTTTCAATGATTTTTCGAAATTGACTACTGAAAATTACTCGTTTTTAGTTAATCAAATTGTCTTAAAAAATTATGAAATTTTACATATTGATTTACAATTGTGTTAATCACATCATATTAAAATTTTAGAGTCAAATTCTTTATTTTTGAATTGTTATGAAATTATGAATGAATATAGTTCACTGCCGATTTATGTTGGCAAAATTTAAAGATTTCATAACTAAATTTGTTTAAAAGATTTATAGGATGGATTTAGTCACAAAACTTTTAATTCCTTATTTTCTATATGTTTATATCACATTATATTTTATAAAAATCAAATATTGAGAATTACTCAATATTATTCCTAACACTATTAGAATAAATGATTAAATTTAGAATATGAAAAGAAATAGTTTTAAGAAGAGTTAGGGGTCAATATTTTAATATGATCTTATATTATGATTATTAAATATTGTGTTATGATTTCATAAGGAAATAACGTCGTTTAAGGTAGAAGAAAAATCCTTAAACAACATAAGGTCAGTTCTGACTAGTTTAGGAATATTAAGTTGCCAAATAAATTGGATAATGTAAGTTGTACTTCTAAGGTCTAATAAGTTATATTGTACTTTATGGTAATGTATACGAGCCTTATGAATGTCAATATTTGGTTATAGGTCAAAATGTTTAAGATAGCTTTGTTGTGATCGTCAAAAGGTAAGTATATTAAATTTTTTTTTTGTATAAAAAAAAGAATAATAATAAACATATGTATGTGTTTGATCGTGTTTTTAAGAATATTTTTCAATTATATGTTATTGTGAAAGTATTAATATTCACATTGTTATGTGTTATTATAATTATTTGTGGTTGTGCTATTGTGATTGTTCATGATTATGTGTTATTGTAATTGTTTTTAAGTTACGTGCATTGGCATTAAGGCATGAACATATAATTGTATTTTAAGTGATAATAAAATGATTTTATAAAAAAAGTGTTTATTAAAGTTAAGTATGTACTAGGGTATTGAACTTCATTACTTACTTAGTAGACAATTATAAGTTTATAAAGAGCTTTTATATGTGTGGCCATTTCTGCCATCTAAGTTAACACGTTCACTTAAAGGTAAAGAGGTTAAATCCAAAAGAGTCAATGGATTAAAACCATAAACAATCTCAAACGGTGAAAACTTAGTTGCAAAATGAACACAAAGATTATAAATAAATTCAACATGTGGCAAACAATCTTTCCATGTTTTCAAGTTCTTTTATATGGTAGCTTGCAACGAAGTAGATAATATCATATTCATAACTTCGGTTTAACCATCGGTTTATGGGTGACAAGTAGTGAAAAATAATAATTTAGTTCCCAACTTTCCCCAAAAGTCTTTTAATAGTAACTCAAGAACTTTGCGTCCCGATCAAAAACAATAGTCATGGGCATGCTATACATTGATAATCTCATTGAAAAATAAATCGGCTATATGTGATGCATCATCGGTTTTATGACAAGCAACAAAATGTGCCATTTTAAAGAACTTATCAATAACCACAAAAACTGATTCTCTCCCCTTCTTTATTCTAAGTAAGCCCAAAATAAAATTTATAAAGAGATATCTACTGAATGTGTAATATGAAAAAAGAAGTGGTGTTTACAAACCAAGTGGTTGTTGCCTAGACTTAGCTTGCCTACAAGAAATGCATCTCGCACAAATCTTCTCTACATCATGTTTCATATTCGGCCAAAAAAAATGCTCATGCAACATACCTAAAATTTTAACTACCCCGAAGTGACCTACCAAACCACCATCATGTACCTCCCGAACAAGTAATTCACGCAATGATAAATGTAGAATACACAATTTATTTTCTCAAAACAGGAAAACATCATGCAAATAAAACTTCTCACACGTCCCATTAATGCAATTTTTAAACAAGTTACCAAAATCAGAATTCGTTGCATACAACTCCTTAATGTACTCAAATCCAAACAATTTAGCATCAATGGTTGAAAGTAAAGTGTGCATGCATAATATGGCATCGGCAACTATATTTTCCTTACCATGCTTATATTTGATCACATAGAGGAATGTCTCAATTAACTTCACCCATTTGGCATGGCGTCTGCTCAATTGTGTTGCCTTTTTAAATGCTTTAAGAATTCATGATTCGTATTGATCACAAACTCTTTCAGCCAAAGGTAGTGTTGCCAAGTCTCTAGAGTTTGAACCAACGTATTCAATTATTTGTTGTAAGTGGGATAGTTTACGGCTGCCTCACTCAATTTCTCATTAAAATATGAAATCGACTTTTCATCTTGCATCAATACAGCTTAAATTAATTTACTTAAAGCATCACATTCAATTTCAAACATTTTAGTGAAGTTAGATAAAACAAGTAAATGTGCATTTCAATTTTTCTTTGATGAGTATGAATGCCCTTTCTTGCTCCTCTCCCCACTTAAACGGAACATTCTTCTTGATGACTTCAGTTAAGCGTGCTGCTATACTACTAAAATCTCAAACAAAGTGTCAGTAAAAATTTAGCCAAGCCATGGAAACTTCTTACTTAACTCACCGAAATGGGCGTTGGCCAATCTTGAATTGCCTTTACCTTTTTCTCTTCAACTTCAATCCTCTTAACGCTTACAACAAAACCAAGAAATACAAGTTTATCTCAGCAAAAGGTACATTTTTTAAGATTAGCAAATAATCTCTCTTTTCTTAAAACCTCTAAAATAAGTTTAAAAGTGTTCAACATGATCAACTAAATTTTTGGTATAAATCAGGATGTCCTCAAAGAGATAAGTACAAATTGTCTATTGAAAGCACGCGAAACATGGTTCATAAGTCTCAATAAGTACTAGGGGCATTAGTTAATCCAAAAGACATAACTAATCATTTATATAAACCATATTTTGCTTTAAATGCAGATTTTCACTCATTCTTTTCTTTCATCCTAATATGATGGTATCCACTCTTAAGATAGATTTTGGAAAACACACAAAATCCATGCAATTCATCTAGCATATCATTTAATAAAGGGATAGGATGTCAATAATTTACCATAATGTTATTGATAGCTTGGCAATCAGCACACATCATCCGTGTCTCATCCTTCTTAGGCAATAATAGCACCGAAACCGCACAATGACTCATGCTTTCTCTAACATACAATCTCTCTATCAGCTTATTAACTTGCTGTTGAAGTTCCTTTGTTTCCTCGGGATTACTTTTATAAGCTGGTCAGTTTGGAACTACTATACCGAGAATAAAATTAATTTGATGTTTGATTCCTCGAATTGGAGGTAAGCAAGGAGACACTTCTTATAGAAAAATATTCTCAAATTCCTGTAAAAGAAAAACAATGCTGTTCAATAAAGATCCAACAATATCGTTAGTACACAAAAATGTCTTTTTGTATATAAGTATTATAAGAAGCTATTATGAAAGTAAAGCTCTCTTAATCTTACTTCTTTTTTCCATGAAATTGTATTTTTCCTCTCTTGCACTCACTAAGGTTGCCACTCTCTTTTTTTCCTTCCTCTCATTTTCTTTTTTTTCAGCTTCTGCCTTTCTTTCTTTTTCTTTTCTCTTTTCGCTCGCTTTTTGTATCTTTAGTTAGTCTTCAAAAACTTATTTTGGAGTCAATGGTACAAGTGATATACATTGCTTTTTAATGATAAAAGAGTACCTATTCGTGAAACCATCATCATTTGTGACTCATCGATCACACTACCATGGTCTTCCCAATAATATGTGACATGCATGCATAGGTACCACATCACAAAGTACCTTATCCTCATACTTGCCAATGGAAAACGTCACCAACACTTGTTTTGTTACCTTATCTTCTCCATAATTGTTTAGCCACTAAAGTTAGTACGGTCATGGATGCTTCATGGTAAGTAACGTCAATTTTTTCACTAATTTGGTGTTGGTCGCCTTGGTGCACCTTCTATCATCAATTATAACGCTACAAACTTTGTTATTTACAAAACACTGAGCGTGAAACAAATTTTTCAGCTGATTATCTTCTTCTTTCTTAACCTGCGCACAAAGAGCTTGTCTTACCACTAATGATTCTTCTTTCACAACACATTGCCTTTCATAGGTGTCTGTAATGGCCCAAAATTTTTCTATGGTACATTATTATAAGATATTGATGACTAAAATGAAAAGTTTTCAAAGCTTTAAGGGCCAATATGTTAATTTATAATAAGTATGGGAAGAGATATAAATTTGCTAAAAAGGTAAGGCAACCAACTAAAAATCCACTAATGGCCCAATACTATTATTCAAGCCCAAGCCCAATATTTGATTGATTAAGGCCCAAACACTTGGCAAAAGAAGAAAGCCCACAAACCAAGCCTAAAGCCTAAATGTTCAAGCTCATATTATAACAATCATAAGGCCCAAAAATCAAGCCCTAATATGCATGAAATTAGTGCCCATTTCTAGTCTTTTCTTCATAAGTCTAGAGAAATCAAGAGAATGAGAGAAAGAAACAAATACGTGAAGAAAGGGAGAGGAAGTGGAGAATGGCCGAGAGAGGAAAGAAGAGAGAATGAAGAAGAGAAGAGAAAGAAGAGAAATGAGAGAAGTAGAAAAAGAAAAAGAGAGGAAGAGAGGAAGGAGAAACCGAGAAAGAAGAAATAAGAGAAGAGAAGAAATAAGAAGAAGAGAAGAGAAATGAGAAGAAAGAAAGAAAAAGAAAAAGAAAAAGGAGAAAAGAGAAGAAGGAAGAAGAGGGAAATTGACTCCCAAGTAAGGTAAGAAAACCTTCAAACTATTTTAAATTTTTGGAAAAATTTGGAATGCAATTGTGATATATATATTGAATGATATGTTTAGTGATTGTGGGAAAATAGTGGCAATGTTTAATATTGATATGTGGCAGTGAGTGTAGTGTGTATACGACAGTGTTATGGTTATGTTTTATGCATGAAAAGTGTGAAATTAAAGTGTCAATGATGCATAGAAATGGTGGCTAAGTTATAAAGTTGAAACTTGATAGGCATGGGCCATATTTTGCTTGTTGGAATTTCTGACCTATGTTCAGTATTTTACTTATAAAATGAATTATAGACCTCCAATTAACAAAGCGTAAAATTCTATGTAAACTAGACATGATAACTATCAATATAGTAAAAATTAGAATTTTTTGTTATAAGATGAGTTCTCAAAAATTTTAGAAACTTTACTGCCCTTTTTTGCATTTTGGTTGCCGAAAATTTTGGGCAGTGTATGGAAATCCTCAAACAAAATAGTGTTCCCAACCTTTAATGTTAGTACCATAAAATTTGATGAAAACTAGATATATAAGAAAATAACATATCTAAAAACTAGATCGTTTCATGTAGGGATGAGCCCTTGATAAAATTCAAAAATGGTTACCCTATTTTAGCACTGAACACTATCCCCTATCTTTGTAATGTGTAATAAATTGGTTATAACTCGAACATAAGAATTTAGAATTAGGATCCATAAAATACTATAAAAATTAGACTTTACAAGGAATAACATAGTTAAAAATCAAGTCATTTCCTCAAGTGAGTTCCTAGAAAATATCGTTGGAACAATATTCATTCATTTGAGTATAAGTTGAACTCTAGGATTCCAAATAAGACACTATGAAAGGCTATAGAAATTAGACTTATAAAAGACGAACATATTAAAAATTCAGCTTGAGATGTGACCCCAATTGAGTTTAACAAAAATTTAAAATTATCATTGTTTCAGAAAGACATTGTTTAGAATAGTTGAAATTGAAGTGATGATTTTTTGAATTAGGTAATTAGAGTCTGAGACATTCTGATTTCTTACTGGGAATTATTGTTATATATATATATATATATAATATATTTATTCGTTCACATGGCAAGTACATGATGTTATGAGTTTTAATGGGGGATATGTATTTGTAGATCGTCAACCGGCCTAATCGCCAACAGTACCGCAACTTGAATTTAGTTAAGTGTAAACTAGTGAGTGAATGTTTTACTTTTCCAAAATATTGTTTTAATATGATGATTGAAATATGAACATTTCAAGAATTTGTTAAAATATTACCTATGATTGAAGAAAGTTTCTTATAGATTTGAGAATTTATGAGCATTTTTATATGTTTGAGTATGTTTACATTCTATGAAAATTTTTATGAACTTATGTTGGATTTATGATTTAAGACATGGACTTTAAAAATTGTCTTGATACCCATTATTGGATTTTATAAAACTGTTTTGGATTTTGATTTCAGTAACGTGATAATGAATTTGTTTTAAAAACACGATTTTGAAATTTGATGTTTTTCTAAAAGATTTTTGCTCTACAAAGCCAGAGGTTTGCTTACAGGCCAAAAGTCGCTCTACGGAGCTAGAGATTGCTTACGGGCCAAAGATATATTCCTGTTGTCTGTAACACCGCAGGCCAGGATACCAGAGTTATATATTTGGGGCTCTTGCGACCCATATTTCAGAGATGTATTTTGGCTGTTTGTGATACCGTAGGCCGAGATACCAGAGTCATAGATTCGGGGCCTTCATGACCCATTATCTCAGAGATATATTCTAGCTGTTTGTGATACCGCGGGCAAGGATATCAGAGCTACTGATTTTACGATTTTATGATGATTTGATTTTCAAATATGATTTTAGTATAGCGAGTCATGTTTACGCTGATGTCTTTTAAAAATGAATTTTAACATAATAAATTTTTAAATATGTCTTTTATTACAACCTTAATTTGAAATTATTATAGAAAGAATTTGATTTTCTGATATTACTGTTTTTCTATTTATATTATATCTACTCACTAGGTCTTTTTAAATTCACCCCCTCATTTTTTCAGTTTTACAAGTTGGACATTTAGTTAGAGAGAGACATTATAGTAGAAAGGAGACACCAGCGGAGAAAAGGATACACACTAGTCATTAGGGCATATGGGTTCATCATGCACAGAGAGTCTTACATATTATAAATGAAGTTATATTGTAGGGTCAAGCATTATTCTATATGTATTGTATCATATCAAACATTGTAGAATATTATGAGTCGTACATATATTCCATGGTTGAGTGTATTATCCTTATGCACTCTGTAATAAGTATAAAGTTGTTATTGTTGACAGACAGAGAAATAGAGAGGCTTAGGGTGATGGTGGAATCCATCACCTGCCAGCAACATTCTGGATTTAGGGATGCTATAGCGTCTTCAAAAGGTGGTATATCATCTACTTCTTCTTCTTGTTCATCTTCTAACTTAACCTCTCATTGAGTGTTAATCACCATCACCCTTTTATTTAAGCATTGACTAGCTATATGACCCCGCCTTGACATTTAAAACACTTAATGTCATGATTTCTAAAAGTAGTGGATTTGGTGTTACCTTATTTTGGCGTCACAACTTATTTAGCATCCTTAAAGTCGAACTTAGGCCTAGTTGATAGGAACTCGTCTTGTTTAGAAACTGGTATCCAAGAGTTCGTAATAGTCATACTTATTCCCTTCCTAGCCATGTTCTACTGCTTTAATTGTTGCTCAACTTTGATGGCTAGGTATACCATATCTATTAACTCTACATAATGTTATATCTCCACCACATTCGCTATCTCACAGTTTAAACCATTCAAGAACCTAGCCATGGTAGCTTCCTTATCTTCTTTTTTATTCGCTTGGATCATAGCAACTTCCATTTCTTTGTAGTATTCATCTACGCTCTTGAATCCTTAAGTTAGACGCTGCATTTTGTTGAACAACTTCTGATGGTAGTAGCTTGGGATGAAATGTCTTCTCATAATTGCCTTAATCTCGTTCCACATCTCAATAGGATGTTCTAGATTTCCCTTCCTATCTTTCAACAATTGATCCCACCAAATAATAGCATAATTTGTAAATTCAATTTCATAAAGTTTTACCTTTTTGATCTCAGAGTAATTGTGACTATCGAAAACCATCTCCATTCTTTTCTCCCATTCTAGATAAGCGTTAAGATCCTTTCTACCTTAGAAAGGTAGAATTTTCACCTTAGTGCTTTCCAAATCATCATCCCGCCTAGGTTTACCCATCCTAGCTTCTCTATTCCTGGTTCATTTATGATTCATCTAACTCTTTCAACTCCTTTTTATCTTCAATTTTACCCCATTGCGCCCCTGGTTGCACTCGCCTAGGTGGTTGTCTGATGGGAGAGTTTTGATGCTGCCTTCTAGTTGCCTCATCTTTCAACCTATCCATCCTTTCATGAATTTGCTCTAATTCAGCCCTCATCATCCACCTCATCTCCCCCAGTAACACTTGTAATTATAAATTCGGAATGGTTGGTTATTGTACCTCTTCGATTGAGTTTTCTTCTTGATTATGTGACATATTTAGAATTTGTAAAACAAAGTTACAGACCTTACAAGAACTCCCTCATGTGTTTCACTCAAGAAAGATTCTCTTACTCTCATGTTTGGCACTCAACAACTTTTACCCTCTAATGTCCTCACCACTCTTTGTGTCTTATTTTCACTATTAATTAAAGTCATGAACAATCAAGATTTAAGTGGTAATTAAAGATGAGGAACAATCGAAACAACTACAAGATTCATTAAGCAATTCTCAAGAAACTAATGTAAGTAATTAAAGTGACAATAATGGTTCAAGAGTAAGGAATGCTTGATCAGCACCACAAGAACTTACAAGAATCATGAACAGCAATAATTCTAAGTTTCTTTTCATCCTTTCTTTTCTTTCTTTCTTTTTTTTCACCTTTTTTTTTAGAAACCAGAAATAAGGAGTATGAATTTAAGACAAACTAAAGCAAGGAAAGCACAAAAATTTGAATCAGACTAGTCAAGGGAGAATTCGGCCAACCTAGCAGACCCAAAAGAAATTCGACCCCAAACCAAAAACAAAGAAGCCTTAATTAGATTAGATTAGAAACAAAAGAACCTCTAAAAATCCTAATTCAAAATTTAGCCAGCCAGTAATTTTCTTTTTTGTATTTTCAGAATTCTAATTCAGAGAACAATGATCAATAAAACAATTAAAGGATAATTCATACTTGCCTTAAAACTTAAGCTTTGATACCAACTGATATGAACCTCACCAACAACATGACGAAACCCAACAATAAATGTAGTAGTGAACTCCAAGATCTTTAAGACGTAAGTTTGTTGAGTTTTGACCCATTATCAAGCAAGATAAAAACCAAAAATAATGATAGTTGAAAATGCCACACCAAGAATCTCAAGAATCACTCAAGGATCTAGGTGATGCATTTAATTATTTTTGAACATCATAAGAATAAACTTGATAAGTTCAAGAGTTCTTTTAAGAATGAAATAAGAACACAAAATAAGTTTATAATATTATTCTTGACTGTCTAAAGACATACAGTGCTTGATCTTTTATATAGAGTTCCAAAATTTAACCTAGACTATGGAGAACCAATGCTATTTTGGTATATGACATTTCCTCTTTAAATTGGAACAAGAAACAACTAAATCAAGAATTTAAAAATGGAAGCATATTACCACCATCATTCTCTGTGTTGTCGACCGAATCATAGAACAGTTATGGCGGTATTTCATCAATTGCCATTTTTTAAAGATGGTGTTTTATAATGGTCAAAACTTTTAAAATTCCTTTTTCCGACAAGCGGCTACTTTGTTTGTTAATAATTTTTATATAATTGTGTAAATCATGAAACGAGCATTTTAAAAATGTTTTTCCTGGTTTGAATGAATGTTGATAATCAATAATTGATGATGATATAATGGTCGGTGACAATTGTTATTTATCCATACTTAAAATCACAACAAGAGATCAAGTTATGGTCTTTAAACTAAACAGGAAAGGTTCCAAGCTCCCTCTCTTTATTCCACTTCTCAATCTGCAAATAAACAACACAACACACCAGTCACAACCATCGAACTATTAACGGGATTTGCCCACTTTTATATAGAGCTTTGCAGATAACTATGTGATAAATAGCTATTTC
Organism: Cedrela odorata; assembly: GCA_035584115.1. Taxonomy (NCBI): domain Eukaryota; kingdom Viridiplantae; phylum Streptophyta; class Magnoliopsida; order Sapindales; family Meliaceae; genus Cedrela; species Cedrela odorata. The sequence goes on along the minus strand of JAXCLQ010038840.1, from coordinate 10,901 downwards.
TCCTATTCCTTTTCAGTAGTATACTCACCCTTTGATCGAGAATATATGCACGGACTATTGCTACTCGCTTCATTAATACAATATTACGTATTTGAGAAGATATATATATACATAATTAATTAATCATAATCTATGCGTACTTGATCCTTGTTATCGTTGTTGTCGTGATCATCTAGCTGGTTTTTGTTCTTGAATTTTGTAATCGGAGCTTGCAAAACGGTGCCATATTCATGAGCAGGCCTAGGTGTTTGTTCTCCTCTAGATACCTTGTTGACGTCTCTTGCTCTCATCTTGTCGTGCGGATCTATCTGTGAAGTCGACATCGCTGCTGCTGCCTTCTGTCTCTCTTTCTCAAATAATTGGTCCGATGTTGTATGAATGATTTGTTAATTGTCTGAACAAAATTGCATACCTGAAAGGTTTTATGTATGATATGAGCAAGCTCTACTAGTCTTCTCGGCTTTTGTTATAGAGCCACGTAGAAGTGCAAAAAACACGTGTGCATGGCTAAGGTAGTGACATGTCACTACTCAATAACTATCGTAATATACGGTGTGGTTTGACGTATACATATTAAACAGTAATGTATAGAGGAAACAAGTATATTTGGTCAGTTTTGGCCTTAAACGTTTTTTGATTGATCTCTTTTCCTAACCAATATTGAAAATGATTTCTTTTATTACATGTTTTAGTTCCTTTTTAACACACGAGAATAGCTGGAGGGGAGCTAACTGCTAAATCTATTCTTGCGTGACTTGAACCACTTCATTATTAACTTGTATTAATAGTGATAGTGCCCAGCACTTAAAAGCAATATATATATCAAATTAATATACATCATTAATTTATAACTTCTAAACATCATTATCACAACTGCCAATGCCTTTAGGACAACGCATACCTTCAAAAAAAGGGTTTTATTTCATAAAAGTAATCATGTAGTTATGATATAATATATGTATGTATGTATGTAT
>JAXCLQ010038809.1:0-22817 GCA_035584115.1 Cedrela odorata | reverse complement strand
GTGTGATTCCTTGTTGTAGCAATGCAATGAAATAGAAAACCATTTCTGTATTTTCTGATATTTTCATAAGTTCAACTCAGATGGGATTATCCATTAGAGTAATTATCATGGCAGTGCAGTTACTCGTGAAGAATCAAAGGACTCAAAGGCAACATTATCATGTCATGTTTCAAATTCAATCAAGCCTTTTGTTTCAGTTTCTTGGCGTGTGCCTGTCAATAACCATGCAGGCAAACCTCCAGGAATTTTCTCAGATTATTCTCAACCCAGAACGCGTACTCCTTCTCATAACTGAATAGATATCAGTTTCATTTGCTCTTCGATATCTATTAATCCTCATGCCCTGACACATCATGCTTCCAATAGCTAATGATCTTATCATCCTTTTGAGCTAACATCCTCAATCTTTTCTAACTAATTCATATGTCGGAAGAACATATATCTGCATATTTGCTTCACCTAGCATTTCAGAAAACATATATAGTAATTCATCGTTCTCCTACATTGAAAACCAGAGAAATTATTGTATTATTATGATCTTCATTGTTCTTCTTAGCTTTATTGTTGTTATGAAACATATGCAGGAAGCGAGATTTTCTCCTCTAGCCATGTGCGTTTGCTTAAGGCAACAAATATAGCGGTAAATATATGTATCTGCCCTTGTTATATTGTTATATAAAAGGAAAGTTGGAACTTAAATTGGGGTTTAAATTAACGTGAAAGGAACAGCTAGCCTGGAGATCATAATTCACCAGCCAATAACTCATCTCATCTGTAAAGAGAGTGACATGAGGAAATCGTCTTTGCATAATCCTGATTGCAAATGCATGTGCATGTGTTCAGGTTTATATATATATATTATCCCACGTGTTATGCATGCAATGCAATTAATAATCGGCAAAAAATGCATGGCAGGAAAATATCTGAATGCATATGAAACAGATTGTTGGGATTTATATGAATTGAAGAGTAGTATTTCAAAGGATAATAATACTAGGACATATTTAAGAGAGAGCTTTTTTCTCTAGATTTATATTTTTTCTTTGGGCACAAAATATATAGTATAATAATTTGAAGGCCTTATAATTTTCTGTCTATTTGTGTAGCTTTATTTGCGTATTTTCATAATGCCCATATGATAAAAAACTATATGAAATCAAATTCAAAACCAAAAGAAGAAGAAGAAGAAACAAAGGATTTATACTATACCCTAAATTGTTGTAACTCAATTGTATGATTATTATTGCTTAATTATGTAGGGATGGAGAAAGCGAGAACTATTATTATTAGGAGCAGATACTGAGGCCAACAATAACAAAGCTCATGATCATCAAGAAGAAGAAGAAGAAGAAGATGTAGCTGCAGTAGTCATGGACTACGACCCATCGCATCAGACACCACCAATTCACAATAGACAAACCTAAGCTAGCTAGCTATATCTTAATATGTAGCTGGATCCTGCAGATTGAAAGCGGAATCATATTTATATATAAATGAAATTGCACTCCTGTTAATGCTTTCAGCATGAAGTATAATTTACATATTGTATGTTCTTGGTTTACATGTATGGGCAAAGGAATTTCCGATGCATATATAAACATATATGAATTAGTCAAAATGAAAGATGGGTTTGAACATTCATAAACATTGTTTCATTTAGAAGAAAATTAAACCCATCATTGAGCAATTAAGCCCGAAATCTAATTGTCTAATTTTTCCTTTAAAAATAAATATTGGGAGTAACTCTATTTGACCGTCACCGAAAAATGAGGAAGAATTTGATGGTCTTTTTCAAGAATCACATAATAAAATGGTTTGACTTAATTAAAGGCCTATATCCTGTAATTAATGGAATAAGATATGACGTAATTAATTAATTCCATTCATGAGTTCTTGTTGAAGATTCATGGGGATACCAAGTATGTAGGTGGAGAATATTTAAAAAGAACAAGACAAAGGAATGATAGCTAACGAGCTTTTCAAGAATGTCTCCTCTTCGAGTTTTTTATAAGCACAAAGCTTCGTAACACAGTTTTAAGGAAACTGTGTGTTCTTGTCATTATTATGTTGTACATGAAACATAATTTAGCCATTCAGTTGAACACAAATTTCAAAGGCAGGAAGCATGCAGCTGTTAAAAGAATAGAGCTTTGTTTGTCATTACAAAGCAAAGATCAATATTAAAAGAGTATTAAATGTGAAATAATAGCTACATTATGTCACGGCACCAACCCACCCAATGTTCTATTCACTGTGAAATGTGACAACGAATTGGCCCAATTCAAAAGTCGAGAATGCTGTCTGTTATGTATACTATATTTTGTTCATCTCTCAAAACATTTAGCTCCTTTTAGAACGTTTATTTTTCTCGATTCCTATAACCATTAATAGATCAGCATGGGGTCCTTATCCCTCACTGATATCTAAAGATTTTTAATTCAAGATAGTCATGGTAATAATAAATAAGCAAGCATTACTATATCCCTCACAGTATATATCATTTAATGTTTTACTGAATTTATACACCGCAGGGCCTTGATGCCTCAACCGTCGAGTAATAACTCCCAAAGAAAGTAACCGTCGCCTCCCATTATCACAAAACTACAAACCAACTTTTAACCTAAAGCTTCATCGGGTAATAACTCCCAAAGAAAGTAACCGTCGCCTCCCATTATCACAAAACTCCAAACCAACTTTTAACCTAAAGCTTCATTATTCACGACACCAAAAACTCCATAAAAAATGACAAAGGGATACTCAATTTTGCAGAAGAAACTGCAAGAACTTGAATCAATACTCTGTGAACTACTCTCTCTCCCACCCGAAACCCCATTTAATTACCAAATTTACGCACAAGATATCGACCAAAGATTCAAGTTTGTAAGAAAACTTTTATCCGCCGAGATCGCATCACACCCCAGAAAACCCTACCGCTTGCAGCACATCGCTCGAAGACTTACAGAACTTGAAACAGTATACAAAGAACGGGACATGAGTCTCAAAGCCTTGACAGTACTTGACCATTTCGAACCTGTTTCAACATGTTCCAACACTGAGTCGCGTCTCAATGACGACGGTGAAGAAGGCAACGGTTATGTTTCTCCGGAGACGGAGAAGTTTTACCAAAGTTTGGTGGAAGAAGAAAGTGTGCATGCTATTAAGGAGAAGGAGATTGGCTCTGACGGTGATCAGGCTGCAGAGAGAGAAGAGAAAAGAGTTTGGGTTGTCGGGAAATATTTCGCCGGAATTGTGCTTGGTTTGGCTTTGATTGGTCTGGTCAGTGCTATGTTTTCCGGTTGTTTTCATTACGTCGGGCATAATAATTTTATCCTTACTCCAACTTAGCTGTTAATTTATTTGCTAATTATTAGAGATTAATTTTGTATTACTCATTGAATTTCCCTTGCTCTTAAACATTAAATAATCCAGTAGATTCGTAGTTGCTGTATGAATGGCTCAGCAGTCAAAATGCATTCGTGTTGGGCTATGAGCCCAAGATATGGGCTGTCATTCAACAAGGCCCATTTATGGAAGCCCAGTACACTGTACACATTAGATTGTACTCTGTGTCATCACGTGGGGTCAGTGGTCAGTACCCACATGCTTTTGCAGCTGCTTTTCCATTTCGCCGAATTTGTGACTTGTAATCGCACTAATGGATAATTGCGTCCCCGTAAATTTACAGCACAAATCATGCCCATTTTCGTCCATTTGTAAAGCTCGAATAAGCGGCGAACCTCGTTTAATCACGTGCTGCCGCTGTTTTCACACGAAATCTTCCAACTTTACCCTTGTCAGAGACCTTTTTGACTATCTTGCCTTTATCCATTCTCGTTCGTTACAAACTTTATCGTCTTCTTTTATAATCATCGCCAGCTGTTGAGCGAATCGGGTCGTTTTCTTAGAAAAGCCCTAATTACGTCTTCACTCTGACTCACTGAGTTCACTGTTTCAACTCGACTGAAAATGAGACGATTCAGGAAGATTGAGCTTGTTGAACCCTACTATCCTCCACTCTTCGTTAGAGAAACCTCCAGTCTTTCATTCTCACCATCAACCCTTACTTTTCCCCCATTTGTTGAAGAAGAAGTGCACGATCTGAGCTTCCCTCTCGATTTCTTTAACCCTAACCCTAGCCCCTTCGGAGTTTTTGATTCTGTTACCGATCTGGTGCAAATCGAGAGAACGCCGTTGTTTTCTTCTTACAGAAGGATTCAGAGGCGATTCGAACCTGAGTTGTTATTGCAGACTTTGTGCGACAAAGTGAGCACACTCGAGTCCAGATTTGACCACCTGCTCAACTCGAGGGTTAGCGGAGGGGATCGGAAGTACACATGGACAGCGGAGATCGAGGGTGGGTCAGTTGATCGAATGTATAAATGGACGGCTGAGATAAAAGAAGGGAAGAAGAAGAAGGAAGAGAAGAACGTTGACAACAGCTATAAATGGACGGCTAAGGTTAAGGGAAAAGGAGAAGAGGGACCGATCTCGCGAACGTACACGTTCGAAGCATCAAATGGCAATGCAGGTGACTGTAGCAAATCAGACAAGAAAGAGAAGAAGAAACATAAGAGGATAGGAAAGAGTGACAAGCGTGTGGTGGAGATTGAAGAACCTGCTGATCATGGGGCTGTCGTTTTAAGACAGGTATTTGAATATTTATTAGTTGGGTAATTTTACGCGATCGTGAGTTTTAAATTAAAGTACTTATGTTGGTTGTTGAATTTGTTTGTTTTGTGGGGTCAGTTTTTATTTTAAATGGCTTTCACTATCTCATGGGCATGACCAATTCGAAATGTGAATGAAAATGACCATGATGAAGAACTAAGGGGAATTTTGTGACGTTGATTGTTTTGTCCCTACCTATTTAATAATGAAATTTTATGTGATGCTATTGCTACAGTTATATGTTTTGGTATTGCTATGAAATTGCTTATGCAAATATCTGTTGGAATTTTCGAATTCCCTAGCTCATAGAATATTGATGAATTGGAATTGGAATTGGATAGCTATTTGTTAAAATATTACTGTATTTTCATTAGAGGTTCCTGCCCCTGTTCAAAGCTAACCACTGAATGTTTAAATGCGCGAGCAGCCGAGCCCCTTTTTGTTTGGCAAAACTAGACTCCAGTCAATTGGTTGTTTTAAGGCTTTGTTCTTAGTATGCTAATCTAAGCAGTATATATCCAGTGGCCAGTGCAGTTCTGGTTCATTTACTTATTCAAACTGGCACAATGCAGGTTCACTCATGTCTTCATACATTTCTAAATTGGTACTATAAACTCAAATGTAAAGAGGCATGCAGTTATGTTTTTACTCGGTAGGTCATTTCTTTCTGTTGGTTTGTAGTTCGTTTTGTTCGCTCTTTTAGCATGAGGCGTTCCCTGTAACTGCATAAAATATCAACTTGTTCTCCCTCTGGTGTGGCTATGCTATGAAAAAATTTCAGCTCCATTGCGAATTGTAATATGAGAATGTTGTTTGTGTCAAGACGAACTTTTCTAGAGTAGCAAGATTTTCTGCCGTAGTTCTTTATAATTTCTTGATACATGATGCAATATCGTTATTGTGTTGAACCAAGGGATAAATGATATAAGAATTTTCTGCTATATCTGAATGTCAGAGATTCCCGTGCATAAAAAATTCCATGTTTAGAATCTAACATTTTCATTTACACGGCTTGACTTGTGATCTTAACAAAATCTTTATGCCTACAATCTTAACAAAATCTTTATGCCTGCATTATTTTACTTTTAAAGCTTCTTTATTTATTTGCATCGATCACTGCACATTCTGAGTTGCTTGTTTCTCTTTTCTTGTGGAGAAAGGCCTTTGCTAAAAGAGCTGGAGCCATTAGAAACAGCAGGGGGAAGCACAAGGAACTATCTCCTCAAGATGCAGCAATGATGATTCAGATGAATTTCAGAGCTTATCTGATTCGTCGATCTCAGGCTCTTCGCGCCCTTAGGGATCTAGCTGTTGCTAAGACCAAGTTGAAGGAGATTAGAGCATTGTTCAACAACTTCTCCTACCGCCGTCAAGTGGCTTGTGATGCTGAAGAGCGACAAAGGTTCACTGAGAAAATTATTGTTCTACTCCTTACTGTTGATGCCATTGAGGTAAAAGCAGCTCTATCTCTACCCAATCGATATTAAGATGGTAGTCGTTATAGTGATTTTACGTGAAATTCTTTTGCTGCTCTTTGTTTGACTTTACTTTGATATGCCTTTAATCCATATGCAGTTGGGCTTAGGGTCTGTGCCTTATGGTTTCCATTCAGGATAATTTGTAATGTTGTTTATGATCCGGAAGCAAGGATATATATACTAGTGTGTTAGTATCTGATATGATCAATGTTCTTGGCTATGGAAAATTAGCTATTTGTAGAGGTTTTATATTGGTTAATACTCAAGTAACCAACTAAAATGTATTAGCATAAAACTATGGCTGACAATTCATAACTTACACATGTTGCTATTGTCTTAATGAAAATCTGTCAGAGATATTGTTCTTACAAATTATTTTCAGGTTTTGTATCATTCAAAAGCAATAAACTAGAGCACTTGAAGTCAGCGTACTCTCAGTGATGAACTATGCGTAAACAGCTGGTCTCATTTTCGCATTTTCCTGGCTTTCCTACAATGGGGAAGGTTTTAGTTAGTAGCCACTGTGGTCTATAGAATTTTATTCCAATTAAAGGTGTCAATTCTAGTATAAGTCAAACTTGGAACAGAGTTTTCCAAGAAATATCTTAATTTAAGTATCCTTCCACTCCCATTAGAGATATGGTTGCTGGATTAAAAGGCAAGTAGTTTTTCTCTTGATTTTTTGCTACAACTTCTAAGCCGTGATATGGGGCATTATCGATTATGGTTCTGCCAATGGGGTCCTGATGCTTTGCAATTTTAGGGAGTTGATATAATGGTGCGAGCTGCAAAGAGGTCAATGGTGGATGAGCTAGAAGCAATGCTTGATGTGGTGGACCCTCAGCCGGCTGGGAGATCTCTTTCCATGTCCATGAGGAGAAGGACCTTTGATATGCCGGATGGTGTCATCCAGAAGGAGATAGCTGCAGGTGTTGCACAAGTAGTTCAAATGCTTGATCAGGATGAGAAGAATGCCAACACCTTCGAGGCTTGCTTGTAAGAACATAACATGGCCGTGGTCGTGTAATTAATAAACCATCCCCACTTCCCACTTTGGGGTCTGTCTGTTGTTGTCATATGTTGTTTTTATGCAGTCTTGTTTTCTTGACGCACCACCCTCTTCACTATGATCATTACATGAGGATTATTGTGCTTTGCTTTGCTTTGCTTAGTAATGACTGTACTGTTTTGAATAGAGATTGTTTATTTATTTTTGTAGCCACAACTAAAATCCAAGTTTCAGTTAATTTTTCAGTTATATCTGTGCCTGCGTTGTGTATCTGTTGGGCCTAGAATGGTGGGCCTGGTCCAACACGATGCTTTTGAAAGATCTATCGGCTTAAGCTAGGCTGTACACAGTGGTCAAGCGTCACCCTGAAAAAGAGCGCTATACTTCTAGATATCAACACAACTCCTTAAAACTTGGAGGCCAAGGCACTGAATGAATCAACGAGTGACTTGACTTGTTGTAACCAAACGTGCTTTTCTTCTTATTTATTTATTTATTTATTTTAACATGTATATTCAAAGATTCCCTTGCTAACTCTTTAACTTAAATTATTACAAGGAAAATGTGGTGGTTTGCAATTGCATTTGTCTAATTTAACGTCGTACTCACCCCTATTGACAAAGTTCGTTTCACCCATTGGCATTCGGTAAGGATGTACCTAATATCTTTAGTTTTGCAATGAAACAACGTTGAATTATTTTAATAATCATTATTTGATTTGGACGACAGCGTGATTTTCACTCCTCGAGCTTTCTTTCACTAGCTGGCATTATTATTATTATTTATCACTTGAAGAAGATTCTAATAACGTGACAATCATAAGCAACTAATGTCTTAGTCAAACTAAAGACTATTTCACTTTTAGAATTAGGAATATACTTATCATTTTTCATTTTATTTTATTTAATTAATGCCATTAATTTATTCCTTCTTTTATGCAAGTTTGGTGGAGCCATTGCCTAGCTTAACTTGTTAAGTTAAAAAAGCAGCACCAAATGTTCACACCTTTTTCTCATGGTTATTAGAATAATGGTTCAATTTATATCAAAATTATTTTTAAAAATGTATCTATACTAAGAGTTGTGTATGTAACCACCCCCGCCCCACCCCCCAACATCAATTAACACCAAAATAAATAAAAAATAAAAAAAAAGGTCTTTGTTATAATAAGTATTCAACGTAGTTACCACAAACCGCGGCGTTGAAATAGAAGATTCGATTGTGAGTTCCAAAAGATAGATAATCAAACCAAACCCAAACCAAACAACCTACCAACCGTCAATTGGGTCCCACCATCATCGTAAGGGCAATCTCAGTTTCCTTAATTGATTAATTAATTTGGTGGTTGTTATTTAATGAATTTTCTTAGTACTTTCCTTTTTGTACGTGCATTTGTCAGCTTCTTTGACCAAGTATAAATAAATATATTTTAATGATTGTTGCCAGCTCAGACTGGGCCCTCCACACCACCTCCCCACCCCCACATACTTTCTTGTAAAGTAAATACCTCCACCTCGCCTCCCCTCCCCTCGCCTCTGGACCCGGGCTACCTACAATCTACGTGCATCCATCAACCCTTCGTTATTTCTTAATAAAATAAAAATAAATTATTTTAAAAAAAACTTATTCAAATAAATAAATAAATAAAAACTCATCTCTAAAAACAAAATTATTATTATTATTATTATTATTATTATTATTATTTTACTAAAAAAACGATTTCGATGATGTATTACTAATTTTTTAATAATAATAATAATAATAATAATAATAATAATGAAATTGTAGAAAATGATGGATTAAATAAAATAATTTTTTATGTAATAGTATATAATAATAATAATAATAATTTTTTAAAAATAAATTGATGTGTGACATTTTTTTTGTTTTATGTGCAGTAAACGTGTCAGGTCTAATGATTGCCACGTGGAAGAGTGTGGCTGTTGACATTGATGCTGCCACGTGGGACCGTATGTTTGGCTGCTATAATTTAACGCTATGGCAGTTACCGACGGAAGACCACCCAGCTGTGACTGAAAGCGACGACACGTTCGTAACACGTCCAGCCCCTTACGTGCGCGGGCCCCCACTCTAACGTGGCCACGTCAGCCCTGACTTAATCACCGGTGTCATCACGCGCTTTGGCCGTAAAGTCACCGCGCCACGTGTTCCATGAGATTCCAGTGGGCCTCCATTCTTAGTTGTGCCGTTTTTTTTTATTAATCTAACCAAAGAAACCCAACAGATCAAAAGTTCTCTCTTTCCGGTTCTTTCAGTTATTGACAAATTAAATTCATAAAACCCACCACCCACGCGCCTCGCTCCGTTGTTATTCTCAACGCACTCATTCCATGGAGATTACTAAGCACGCGTATATTAGACGCGTATTAGAGGATGATTAAATTAATTAGGTGTTGTTTCCCGGTTCGAGAACCGCGACTCCATATTCTATATATACCGGAAATCTATTTAAAGCTTTTCTTCGACTCTGCTCTCTCTATCTCGGGTTTCGGATATTCGATATTTCGCTCGATTCTCGTTCTTGTTCTCTGCGATTTCTTAGCAAAGATTTGTTTTTTTTTTTTTATATACCCAACGTATTTTCACCTCTTTCTCTTTCGCGTCACTCTGGGTTCTTTTGCTTTCGCCACGAAAACCTCTCAGCAGAACAAAGAATCGGACGAAAGGTTCGTTTGGGTTGAATGAATAGGAACGTTGTTATCAATTCATTTCTTTTTTCCTTCTTTCCCTTTTTGTTAATGCCTTTGAATTATGTAATGTTGTTTGTCTTTCTTATTTTTTCTCTTTCTTCTGTTCTTGCAGAGAATAATAACTTTGGCTGATTGTTTCGTGTTTCGTCTCTTTGTTTGTTCGAGCTCGTACATAAGGTGGGTCACGTTTGTTTCCTTTTACTGGAAAAGGGTTTTCAGTTTTGGACGCTACTAGTTGTTTTGTTATGGTTTTATGTATGTCTGCTCGTTTATGTCATTCATTTCTTGGAAATAATACATGGAAATGCATGCATGCGTTCGTTTGCAGTTTTAATTATTTGATTTTCTCTTAGTTAATTTTTTTCCCTTTTTATCTATTTGCCTTCAATTCTTTGTTTTTGAAAACTAATGATACAGAAAATCTTAAGAAAGTCCATTTTGTTGGGAGCTTTCGGAGGCAGTTTCCATATAATTCAAAAAACTAGCCTTAAATATTAGAAATGGTAAAAAGTTGTCTTCATTTATTTTTTTCTATTAGACAGTAGCTAAATTTATATCCAAAACTTCTATTTTATTTATTTATTTTTAATTCTAGTTTATGAAAATTAGAGTTTTCAATCCATTTTCAGAGGCTACCTTAATTTTTTATTTATATATATATATATATTTCTGATTAATAGATTGCTTACATTTTTTTCATTCATTTATTTAGTTTTTTTTTGGAGGTAAAATATAGTTTGTTCTTTGACTGATAGATAGTTGAATGATTGGTTAATTCAGTTTTTTCAGTTTTTCCCGACTGCATACCAGATACGGTTGAGATTGATCATGATTTGTATATCCTGTGTTTGGAAACGTTTGATGTGATATGGTGTTTGTTTTCATCACTGATTTCTTTAGTCTTAATATTTTGTCCGCTCTGTACAGTACAATCTATTTATGACTGGTCAAATGTCAATTTTGCCAATATGTTTGAATCTTCACCTTGTATTTAATAATTCTTCAGGAAGGTTTGATTTTTCAGTGCAAATTATGTTTCTTGGAAATGTTTATGTTGGTGTTGGTAGCAGTTGAATGTTTGATAGCAACTTAAGTATGGTGAAACATGAAATGTTAATTTCTTAACATCCATAACATGACTTAACGCATCTGATGAATCTTTACTTGTTGGGTCCATATGTTTAATGATATTGTTTGCTCTCCACTAAGTGGGGTAGCAAGACTGTTTTATTATACACAACCACCTATGGCTCATATTTTCTCCACCAGATATTAGTTTTGTGGGCCATATTATAACAGTGAACACCGTTTCTTCTTTGTCTTCACCATATATACTTGTATATGCTCGTGCTTTGTTTTCTTTTTTATCTACTTAACTCTGTTGATCATGATTCATGTACGTGGTTTAATTATATATGTTAAATACATAATTTTCTCTTTAGTTTAAGAATTACAATTTTGCGTTATATTTTGCCACTAGTTGTCTGTTTTTTTTTTTTTTTTGTTTTAGTTATTAAGATATGGGTTATGTGGACATATGTGCTTTCAGTAATTTTTTTTCTTTCATCTGGATAGTTTCTTGGAAATTCATTGATTCAAAATTTCTACAGAGCTTCAGATTCAAAATTTATACAGAGCTTCAGACACAATTCCTTAGGTGTACAAAGCCTTCCAATATGCTGTTTGCTCTTCATAATAAGACTTCTTTTGTCCAATGATTGCTGAAGAGCCTTTACTAATGATGCGAAATGACTAAACAAGAAAAAAATTAACCACCACTATTTTTTGATATATCCTAAAGACAAGATGGCCGTGGATGCATGTTTACACATATATCAAGTTCATTGTAAAGCATAAGCCTCGTTCTAATTTGTTCGGGTGGGAATAACATTGAGCGGTCAAGGATAAGCTAAGTCTGAGGTCATAGAAAGTGGTAAAATATGCTTGTCCTCCTTTAGCTTCTCTGGAAAAGTTCCTTTGCACCAAATCCATAAATAAGGAAGCCGTGAAGTCCATAGCTCTTTCTTACTAATGAGATCTATTTGTTTGAAGTAGTTTATTGAAATGATTATGATTCCTATTTTCTTGTTATTTTTTTTTCATATATTCCAAAGTATTCCTTTCATACACATCCAGTAATGGCTGTCTTTTCTTTTGCTGTTAGAGGGCTTATGTATTTCTTTGGGTTATGCGCTTCATTTGTTTATTAGACTGGCATTACATATAATTCTATGGTTTTTATATTCAGTATTCTACAAGATGAATTTCTTTAGGTGCCTCTTTTAGTTTGATATTGAGTAGAAGATGGGAAATTTTCTCCAGGTTCTAAAAGCTAATGATATACTCTCTTAAATTCCATCATCTACAGATTCCCTTCTGTTACAACATTTTCAAGCGCAGTGAACAGGACATGAGAATGTACAGGTATGATTCATCCCACTATTCTTGAGACCTAATTCAGTGGGCGTTTCACTTATCAGATTCTTCTATGATTAGTGTTCAGGAGCCCTCTGCTTGATGGACTGCTTGCCATGCAGCACTGATAAGATTATATTGAAGAGGTGGTTCTTTATTGATAAAAGGGTTGGGTAACTTGAATAATCAAGATTGAAGGTTGAAGCATACTGCCTTGATTTTGTGTCTGCAGCCGGCCATTGAATTTTACTGTCTTTCTACATTATAAACTGTGTTAATTGTGATACAAGTTGGATCCGATGGACCTGAAAACTAATCATACCACTCCTGTTCTCACTGATCCTGCATCCATAAGCAAGTCAAGATTAGGTGTACATTCTGGTCGGTTTACGTACTCACCGCCCGGAGCTTTCTCCTCAGATCTATTACTAGCTATTCCAAGGAAGAAAACTGGAATTCTTGACGATGTTCGTGCCAGTTCATGGCTGGATGCAATGAAAGCTTCATCTCCTCATAAGAAGATGACCAAGGCATTTAACAATGAGGTTGCAGCACCTGATACAGATGTTGCATACCGCACCTGGCTGGTATTTGTCCCTTTTAAGTTTACTTGGGAGTTATCTTGAAAAATTTTAAGATTACTTTTTTATGTGGCTTGTTGCTTCAATTTTGCAGCTTCAACATCCATCTGCGCTTACATCTTTTGAACAAATCATGAATTTTGCAAAAGGCAAGAGAATAGCATTGTTTCTGGATTATGATGGGACTCTTTCACCAATCGTAGACAACCCTGACTGTGCCTTCATGTCTGATGCTGTAAGAATTAATTCTTGGATGACCAATATGTGAACTTTAGTTAAAAACTCACTTTTTCTTCTTTTAATTCACTATATGTGCATTGACTCTCTGGTAATTTTCAGATGCGTGCTGTTGTTGAAAAGGTAGCAAAGTATTTCCCTACTGCAATAATTAGCGGTAGAAGCCGTGACAAGGTAATTGGCAGCCTTCTTTCATTTTATAAAAAAATAAACTTGATATTATTTGTAAATTCTTCCCTGGAATTTCTGTTTATTTATGTATAAAGTGTCCTGAATTGGTCTTTATGAATTGACTATTGCTTGTTCCTACTTGTTAAGGTTTTTGAGTTTGTCGGACTAACTGAACTGTATTACGCCGGAAGTCATGGGATGGACATTGTGAGTCCTGTTAGACAATCTGTATCTAATGATGATCTGGGCAATATTAGGTCTGCTGACATGCAGGTAGCGTGATCGATTATTCTTCTATTACTAATATACTTTCATTCATATTAATTACTTTTCTGAACTGATTTTTGATATGCTTCCTTTGGATAGGGTAAGGAAGTAAATCTTTTCCAGCCTGCTAAGGAGTTTTTACCTTTGATCGACGAGGTGTGTAAATGTCTTTCTATTGGTCACAAATTACAGATGCTGTTTTTCATTTTTGAATGTAATATAGCATTTCAATTGATTCATGTAGGGCTTCAAAAAAAATAAAAATTGATTCATGTGTGAACAGGTCTTTCATACACTTGTGGAGAAAACAAAGGAAATCAAAGGAGTGAAAGTTGAGAATAATAAGTTCTGTGCCTCTGTACATTATCGTAATGTGGACGAGAAGGTAGGGTTTCTTTCTGAGGACTTGATTCTTGACTATTTCATGCCTAAGAATGAGTACCTATTTTCACTTTAGGTTATTAACCTCTGTTCGAACTTTGTTTAACTTGTTTCCAGTACTGGCCAGCAGTTGCACTATGCGTCGAAGAAATTTTGAAACACTACCCATGTCTGCAACTGACTCATGGGCGTAAGGTAATATTTGGGGTCACCATGGAGAATGATTCAATTTCTTTTTTTTTTTTCGAAAGCATTTACATCAATACTCTCTGCCTTCAATACAAATACCATTACTTCTCTAATTAGTATTTCTACCAACTTGTGAGTAGGTTTTAGAGGTCCGACCTGTGATCAATTGGGATAAAGGGAAAGCTATCATGTTTCTACTTGAAGCACTTGGTGAGTAAACAGTTTTGTTTGTTGTTTCTTTCGTGCTCTGACATTTCCAAGATTAATGAATAGATTATCACTTTGCATGTTCTATCCTGTACTAATGGAAAACAAAACAATATTTCAGGGCTAAGTAATTGTGATGACGCTCTCCCAATTTATATTGGAGATGACCGGACAGATGAAGATGCATTTAAGGTAATATATAATTACCATTATTTTAAAGTTCTTAAGAAGTTCCTTATGGGTTTCCTGATTATCTAACGAACTGACTTAATGGGCTTGCAACAGGTTTTAAGAGAGGGAAATTGTGGCTATGGCATATTGGTTTCATCAGTGCCCAAGGAAACCAATGCATTTTACTCTCTCAGGGACCCATCAGAGGTACGACTTTTCACCTTATAGAGCACTTTCGTTCTGAACCCCCTTTGTCATTGACTACAAATGATTCATTCACATATGATAAGTTACATAGTGGTCATTTTATGTCTACCAAGATTGTTTTTGGAATGAAATTATATAAAACTGTTTTCTTTTTGGGTACATTCCCTTGTTTCTGCCAATGTCTTTTGAGAACATTACTCTTCAGGAATTTAGCCGGTCCAAGCACATGTCATTGGTTTTATTCCCTTTGATTGTTTTCGCCACTGATTAAGCTATTACATTCTATTGCTTGTCCCAGGTCATGGAGTTTCTCGAGTCCTTTGTGATGTGGAAGCAATCAAGTGCCCTATGAAGTACTAAATATTATAAGAAAGAGGCGAATACTCTGGTATACACACAACAATAAAATAGTACTTTATATATAATTTGAGTTCTCAACCGAAATATATCAAGAGGTTCTGGAGCAGATACAGATTTCACATAGAAGACCTCCATCAAAATTTTAGAGTCTGAAAGGAGGGTTGGTGCCTTGACTGTTTGTGCTCTAAACTTGTTGGCTTGAATTGTAAATTCCCACTTTACTTAATCTTTGCTTTTGGGCTCAATTCATATCTTCATTCTTTCTTCTTTAACCTTTCAGTATTGTTCAATAGTTCTACCTATTTGTTGATTCTTTCTATTATAGGAAATGCATGTTGGCTATTGTTTGTTTCATGCATTTCTGTATATTATGTTGCCACATATATTTGCTGGCAAACTACACTTACAGGATGGAAATGTAGTCTTCTTAAAGTAGAACAATCTAAAATGAGATGAGGATTGGAACATTTTCTGCTGAATGTAATCCAATATAACATGATAATTGTTGTCAATTGTGTCATAGTGCTTTCACGCATGATGGGAATAACTTAACAGCCAGCTTTGTTTTACCACTTGGATTCTGTATAATGTGACTTGCGCTAAACAAGTCTTAATTTTTTGTTGATTGGATCTTAATCATGGAATAGCTAGGGACGATCTTGATGACTATGTTGTATGTATCAACTCATTAATTGATTGTAGTGTAGGGATACACGATCACATGCTTCTCTTGGTTTTATTTTGGGAAATTTTGTAAAATGGCCTCATTTAACATCCACTTTACCAAAATGATCAACTTCATCATTTTTAATAAAACAAATTAAAATTTTTAATTTTGGATCAAAATATCGGCAACTCAACAAATTAAACAAACCTCGATTGCAGGCATCACAGTACTATTAATGAATAATATTAAATTATTTTAAAGTCTTGCATATTGGTATACTAACTTTGATTTTTAATATCCTCTAATGTGATTAATATGTAAGAGTTTAAAATATTTATCCATTATTCATTAATTGCAAAAGTGTAAGGGACCATTCAGTATTTTCATATTTTGGGGCCATTTGAAAATTTTAAATCACAGTTTCGATCAAAATTAGTGTGATCCAAGCTGCCATAGAAACCCAACTTTCATAATTTTGAATAGACTCCTAAATTTTTGTAATTAATAAATAATTATAAAATATTTAAATACCCTATATATTAGTATCCAAACAAACCAAATATATGATACGGATGCTTAATGGTTCTAGTTTGATTTAGAATCGCTAAGAACTGAATCGAAAAAATAGGTTCTGAGCCATAATCGATTTTTAAGAGTAGGTTCTTATTTCAAAAAATTAAGTACCGATTTTTTTAGGATAAGTTTCTGTTTTAAAGATTGTGGAACTTGAACCGAATCAAAGAACCGGTTTAATTTTAAAATAAAAAATTATTTTTCAATCCAAATGAATTAAATCTCACTTCATATTTAAATACAAGCTCTTAATTATTGAACTGCATATATAAAGTTACACAATTTATTAAAAAAGTATGTTGAGTTACATAAAAAAAATTAATCAACGTGTTTACAATATTTTATTTAACTTAATTTATCATGTTATCTGTTAATAATTTAATAAAATCGTGATGTATATCTATTTATTTTAAAATTGTCAAAAGAGTTAACAATTATAATAAATAAATATATACATGGAATAATATTATTAAATATATAATTATTTCATCAAAAAAAATTTCTCTTTTTAATAATGTGTAATATTAAATCAAGTAATAATACAATATTTTTTTAATAATTTGTTGTATATCAATTCTCTTTAATAACTTCTTTCTTTTATCTTTCATTCACTCAAATTTTCGTCATGTATAAAATAATTTAATAATTTAATTTAATTTTTGTAAGATTTTTTTTATGGAGTTAAAAATTAAAAAAATTGAGATAATTAATAAATAGAGTACTCTGTTTTCGAATCGAAATCGAACCGAAGCAAAATTAGAATCGAAAAAAATGATACCTTATTAAATATGGTAGATTTTGGTTCTAAATTTTAAGAACCGAATTATTTATGGTAGATTTCGGCTCTGTGTAGAATCAGTTTTGAACAATCTTAATATATGGATATGAATATGTAAGGTTTTAAAATATTTTGTCATTATTCATTAATTCCAAAAGTTTGGGGGTCCATTCAAAATGAAAAAGTAAAATTTGTTTATTTTTTTAAATGGAGAGCATTTTTGTCCAAATTCAAGAAAAATTAGTTTGTTTGATAAATAAATTATAAAGGTGGTCATTTTGATAAATTGAATGCCAAATGTAGTTATTTTGAAAAATTTTCCTTTTATTTAAAATAAAGACAACAAAAAAAAAAAAGGATTTCTTATTTGTGGCTCTAAAAAATTATAAGGTATTCTTTTTATAGCAATTTTTAAAATAAAAAAATGATAATATTTTTTCAATAATGTATTTTTATAAATAATTAGTAGAAAAAAAACAATCATGTTTTCACTTTTTATAAAGGAAAACTAAAAATACTAAAAATAATAATCCTGTTTTCACTTTTCATTTTAGCTTTTATAATAAATCACAATTATTTTTTTATAGAAAAAAATAAACAAAATAGAAATTTCAAGTAATAATATCTATTTTCTTAAGTTTTTATGAGTTATTAAGTGAGAATACAATTTATTAATTTGTATCAAATAAAACCACGACCCTTGTTTAAATGATCATAGTACATTTAAGTTTCGTTTAATATTATAATGATTCTACTATATTTTAAAAGTAAAGTTAAAAAAAAAGTTTGATAATATTAACTTTTAGTAAATTTTGCTTATTTTTTCTTTAATATTTAACAATAGTTATGGTTTAAAACCAACCGTACCTCAGATTGAAAGGAATTTTAGTTTTAAATTACTTACATTAGTATAAGTAAAATTTAAAAAATACCAAAATTTAAGACACGAGTGTTATTATTCTATAATATTTAATTAAGAAAAATATCGCGACAAAACAATAATGTTGGAAACTTTTCTTTGATAGAGTGTTGTTTAATTAAGTAAAGATTTCTTTTATATAAATAAATATTTAAGGATTTTATTATTGAAAAAATAGTAAATAAAATATTTAAAACTTGGAGGAAGTACAAATTAAAATATTCAAAAGCTTGATCATTTCATCATAATGATGGTTAATTTTGATAAATGATAAATAATTATTCTTAATTACGTGTATAGACTTAAGTGATTAAGGTGTATCAATTAAATTAGAAACATTGATGAATATGTAGACAAATTTTCTAATTGCATTTCCAATCTAATTAGTAATTACTTCATAAACAGTCTCTTTTGCTTAAAATTCTTTACGTATTTGTTCATAATACGAAATCAAAACCTTGATATGATCAAATAATTACTTTGTACATTGATCCCTTTGACAGCATTTGCTGTTGCTGCTAGTGGGTTTCTAATTTCTTTAGCTTCCATTTGGTGTCAAAAGAAAAGAAAATTGCATGATTGCAGGTCCATTGTATCATATGGGATGGTATCATCTATTCTATCAATACAATCCTGATTCAGCTGTGTGGGGCAACATCACCTGGGGTCATGCTGTATCAAGGGACCTGATTCACTGGCTTTATCTCCCCATCGCCATGGACCTGATGAACTCTATGATATCAACAGTGTATGGACGGGATCCGCCACCGTCCTTCCTAACGATCAGATCGTAATGCTTTACACTGGGGACGCTGATCAATCAGTGCAGGTGCAAATTCTCGCATACCATGCCGATTTATTTGATCCCCTCATCCTTGATTGGGTCAAGTATGAGAAAAATCTGGTTTTGGTTCCCCCGCACCATATTTCACCTGAAGATTTTAGGGACCCAACAACTCCATGGCTCGGGCCTAATGAGAAATGGAGGCTTACAAATTGGGTCAAAAATTAATAAAACGGGCATTTCGCTTGTGTACCAGACCACTGACTTCAAAACTTTGCGAGCTTTTGGATGGGTATTCGCGTGCGGTTTCGGGTACGGGTATATGGGAATGTGTGGACTGTTACCCGGTTGCGATAAACGGGTCAATCGGATTGGATACGTCAACTAGTGGAACCGGAATTAAGCATGTGTTGAACTTGAAGGCTAGTTTGGATGACACAAAGGTGGATCATTATGCGATTGGGACCTATAACCTGGTGACCGATAGATGGACACCCGATAACCCGGAAGAGGATGTGGGTATTGGATTACGGGTGAATATGGAAGATACTATGCATCGAAGTCATTTTATGACCAGTACAAAAAGAGGAGGATCCTGTGGGGTTGGATTAACGAAACTGATACTGAATCTGATGACTTGGAAAAGGGATGGGCATCAGTTGAATTATAATTATTATTTGTGTTACTAAATGGTTGCACAATAGTAAGTGCATAATTTTTTTGGTTTGTTCAATATGCAGACAATTCCGAGGACTGTGTTATTCGACAACAAGACTGGAGCCAACGTGCTTCAATGGCACAGTGGAAGAAATAGAAAGCTTGAGACAGAACAGTACTGCCTTGGAGGGAGTAGTGGTTGAACCTGGTTCAGTTGTGGCGCTTGATATTGGGATGGTCACGCAGTTGGACATATTTGCAGTGTTTAAAACGGAGTTGGTGTGTTCGGGAGCTACAGAAGAGGGCTACGGTTGCAGCGGTGGCGCCATTGACAGGAGTATAATGGGACCATTTGGCCTATTAGTCATTGCAGATGAATCACTTTATGAGCTAGCACCAATCTTTTTCCGCCCCACTAATACAACCAACGGAACAAACACTTACTTCTGCGCTGATGAAACCAGGTTTGCTTTTACATATATTCACTTGTCTCTGATAAAAATCAGAACTCATATATTTGAATTTGACCGCCATTTTTCAATATATAATTGCAGGTCATCATTGGCTCCTGATGTTTTAAAACAAGTTTATGGAAGCAAAGTTCCTGCGCTTGAAGGTGAAAAATTATCTATGAGGATATTGGTAAGTCAGCTTCATCACTGATTCTTATTGCTGCAAATTTGAAAAACTCAGTCACTGTCATAAGGGTATGTTTGAAGTGCTTTTGGTGCTATCAGAAGCACTTTCAGATTGTAAAAATCTTATATTAGAAATTGTTGATCGATCAGGTTGATCATTCAATCGTGGAAAGCTTTGGTCAAGGGGGAGGACAGTTATAACATCAAGAATTTATCCAACAGAAGCAATCTAGGGATCTGCAAGATTGTTTTCGTTCAACAATGCAACTGAAGTAAATGTTAAAGCCAGTCTCAGAATATGGCTGTTAAATTCAGCTTTCATTCATCCTTTTCCCTTGGTTAGATCTAGAAAATGATTTGTCGGCCAATATTGTCAAAGTTTTTTATTGCTTATGGTTGTCAAACTGTGCAATTTTATGATAACCAAATATATATGTTATTTATTCAGTAATTTAATTTAATTTTTGTTTTTTGGGATAGTGCTGCCATTCACTCAACGTGTATCAATGTAGGCATGCATGGGCTTTGCCCACATATATATATATATATATATATGTGTGTGTGTGTGTGTGTGTGTGTGTGTGTTAAGAGTTCATTATGAGATGATCCAATTATTGAGATTCTTAGTTTCTGTTCAAATCCCTTGTTGTTTGATCATGTTTTATCGATGTCTGTTGTTTGTTCTCTTTATTTGACCATGTATCTATTATAGATATTCTACTACAACATTATCTATTTATTGATTGATTGAAATGAAAAACTTCAAAACCGATCAATATTATTATAATACAAGCTAAAAATTTATGCACCAATTTTAGTTTTTATTTTGGAGAGATATGTACATCCAATCACGAAGAATTGAATGAATTCAATATTGGTAGGCAGAAGGTGCTAGAATTTTGAATAGTATGTAAAAATATCAAATCAACCAAAAATTAGTATTGAACTATTCAAATGAATGAAAATGGTTGTCTTCCTCTTCCGAATAAAAGTCCAAATTGAGCCAATTAAAGAAAAGTAGAAAGGAACATGGAAGGAAATTCAATACTTTTGACTGCTTAATTTCAAGTTGGACTGGTGTAAATTTATAGGTTAAATCTTCATTTTAATTACCATATGTAAAGGAAACAGAGCAAATTAATTAAGGTAGTGAAAATGAGAATGGTTGTTCATCGTTATCTGGCGGTGGTGGTGCTGTTGCAGATGATCATTTTGTTATTCTGGCCAATGCAAACATCATCAGAACAACTTTCATGTTTAAATGAATGTGGGGATGTCAGGATCAGGTACCCCTTCGGAGTCGGAAAAGGGTGCTACTTCGCTAAGAGTTTTGAAGTAATCTGCGTTAACTCTTCGAAAGCTTTTCTTGCTAGCGTCAACAACCTGGAACTATCTGGCAATTATTCTGACCTTGTCCCCAATGTTGCCGTTAACATTCCTATAATTCCTTTATTAAACAGCGGTACTGGCGTCAATCTATCAGGTAGCCCTTTTACCTTTTCAACCAGCGCCAATAGATTCACTGCCATAGATTGTAACGACTATGTCACGATTTCGTCGGTTAGTTACCTGAATACTTCAAACATTTCTGACGGTGGTGGGTGCCTGTCTATTTGTACCTGTGATCCTACTCTGAACACTAATTGCTACGATTGCTACGATTTCTTATGTACCTTACCTCCAACTATCATTAAGGTTTTCAATTCAGATATGTCACAACTTTATTCTCAAAATATTACCAAGGAATGCAAGTGTGTTTCCATTGTTCGAGAAGGATGGCTCTTCTCAAACTACCTGAAAAATCCCAATGTTTTGAAAGATAAACAAGAAGTTCCTGCAATGTTGGAGTGGGGAAAATATAAAGGCAGATGTTCTGAAGAATTTACAACAAACACTACCTGTAATTTGGATAATAGCGGATGTTTGATACAATTAAGCTCAAGCTATTTTTGTGTTTGCTATAGTAGCTCTGACCCAGGCCGAAGATATTGCTCAGGTACAAATGAGTAAACATACGTAATTACTGTATTTAAATTTCCTTGAAAGAGCTATGTTTCTAGCAGAAACTTCGAAACAAAAATGGCGGAATTCGCTGGAGGGAAGATTTATAACCGTAATTTAATTTGATCTTCTCTTTTCGATCTGTTTGGCTTTGTGCATGCAGGTGACTTGATCTGTACTCCCACAAGCGGCTACGATTGCTCCAAATGTCCAGACGGTTATTACTTTAGTCCCTACCTTGGTAATTGCATCGGGATAACTAAACTGATTTTGGACAAAAAATCTCGGGTCAAATTCGTTATTATAGGTATGCAAATCCATTCTATTTCCACCATACTATTGGCTTTCAACATACATTTCAAATGGAAATAATAAAATGATATATACGTTTTATGATATCCTTCTTATAATTAATGATCTCGACGGTGTATTCTTTCCTTGAGCGGCGCAGGTTGCAGTAGTGGGCTTGGACTGTTGTTTCTACTTCTTGGAGTATGGTGGCTGTACAAGTTCGTAAAAAGAAGGAGGGAAATCAAACTCAAGCAGTACTTCTTTAAAAGAAATGGTGGTTTATTACTGGAACAAGAGTTGTCTTCAAATGAAGGTAATATTGATAGATCAAAATTGTTTACTTCAAAGGAATTGGAAAAGGCCACCGACAACTACAATGTAAATCGAATCCTTGGTCAAGGAGGCCAAGGCACTGTGTACAAAGGAATGTTGGCAGATGGAATAATAGTGGCTGTTA
>JAXCLQ010038798.1:0-22818 GCA_035584115.1 Cedrela odorata | reverse complement strand
GCTTTCCTCATGGAAGGTCTCCTTAGCAGGATGCAATCAATTATGTGTCTGATTCGATCTACATTTCCATGTCCCACCACAAACTAGTATGTACGAATACGCCCGCTATGTCAATTTCTATCGGCTAATATTATATGTCTTTTGTCTCACGCTTAGCTCAACAATTTGTCCATTGGTTTGGTTTAAAAGAAAAGTGAGCATGTGTATTGTAATTAAAAGAGTGTAAATCTTTGTTAAGTTGTTATCAAATTTGCTCTAACCAGAAAGAAAACCACATATCAATGAGAAATTGTTCGTCATGGCTGAACATAATCTTTGGAACAAAGTGCTCTTATGAATATGTTAATTTAGCAGTATTTTTTTTTTTACCAACTCACCGTTAAGTATTAAAAGTATCGCGGCACTAATTTTAACTACAGACATTCAAACTTCAAAAAAAAAAACTACACAAGACCCGCGGTCATTTGTAACAGAATGGCTGAAATCTTTGCCTTTAAGGGCAATTTTTGGGCAGAGAAATCTGTTTTGCATACATGAGGGCAGATGGTGATAGTTGTTTTTTATTTTAAAAAATGTTGGATAGGGAATTTGAAGCCTTGTTTGTCCAGCAAAGTTAGTGTTACTAAGCAACATTCTATTAATATTTATAATAATAATAAAATAAAGAAAGTAAAACCCTCAGAAAAGCAGCGATAACATGCAGGTAGAGGCCTAGCTGAATCAGCTATTAACAGCCAAAACAGATTTCTGGACAGATCTATGCAAGGACAAAGTAAATTGAATTTTTATTAAAGGATCTCTGCCTTCTGTTGTCACTGACAACTACGTAACTCTGTACATATAAGAGGGAGAGAGAAAGAGAGAGAGAGAGTGAACGCCTGAGTGGTCAAATCGGAAAATATAATATATATGTAAAGCTTTAATCATTTTTCGGGTTTTTTTCATGGTGTTACTGTTATCAAGCGATAACTTTACAGTGAATTCTCTCTAACTACAACAGAAGATGTCCTGGAATATGCTAATAATTTTAATTTCTTAAAATAGTCTCTTCTAGCAGTGCTACAAATTATCACATTTAAATATTATACATACTTTGATATATTTTGCTCATGGAAAGTATTGAATTAGTGTTGATTTTTTATGGGGCACTGTGTCACTGGCATAGCTACATGTCTCGAAAGCAAGATTATATATGAAATGGCCATGAACAAGCTACGCATGTATATATGGTTGACAACATTATAAAAAGGTGAATTGTGGAGGATTAAGTTAAAATTGCTCAAAACCCTAGTAGTTGCGCCCACATTTTCACAACATACGTTCACATATAACATCACACATGTAGTAGTAATGTAGTAATATCACAATGAAAAGACACATGAACCCAAATAGGATGAGGTGGCAAAATTAGATTGGAGGTTCAGAAGCTGACTAGGGCACTAAATATATAGTAAACTGTAGAGAGGATAGGTGCCCGTCATTTAGGGCTTTATAGTTAACCACACGATCGCAAGTCAACAAATATTTGATGAGTGAGAGTGTTGTTCAATGTTCACCATGGAAGGGAAGGGCAAGGAAGAGTCGTAGAGAACCAAGAAGAAATTAAAAGGCATGGATCAGTGCCTAGTTTTAACTGTGAAAACAACGGGTGAATGAGCCAAAGCTAATCACTCCCATGCACACGTCCCTTTCTCACTCCCTCTCCCCCACCTCTACCGCCTCTGCTTTCTCTCTCTTTTTCTTTCTTCCTCACAAGCTCACAAACATATAGCCATTGAAAATGTATTACCACCATTCATTTTCTTCACCTTTAACCTCAGCCGTCTATTTACATCTCCTGCCATCGTGGTCCGTTAATTAATATAGGAACAAGTATATGGAGATATATAATAATATAATATTAAAAAAATAAAAAGAAATTGGAGAGAGAAGGAAAAAACTTTCTGGGTCTGTTCCATTTCCTACTATATTAGAGGTATCTCTCTTTTCTATCTTCTTCCTCTCCAGTATATCTATAGTCACTCAACAATCAAGAAGATCAGATCAAGTTGGGATTAATCATCCCATCAGTCCTCTGATCAGTCAATCCATCAATCAATCAAATCTAAACATAAAAAAAGAATCAGAAGAATCAAGGATGTCATCCTCAACAACTGCCTTTTCACCGGACCACCTTTCTTCCTCCGAGCAGCTCTGTTACGTCCATTGCAACTTTTGCGACACTGTCCTCGCGGTATTATATCTTTTTCTCTGTCTCTCGTTCCCATTTTCTTCTTCTAATATTCTTTATTGTCATGATATTATCCTCTTTCTTCTTTTTTCTACATCTTAATTAATGGACTTTTAGTTTTAAATGGCGTCTTACTGTGTGGTTTAGGTGAGCGTTCCTTGCACTAGTTTGTTCAAGACTGTCACCGTTCGATGCGGTCATTGCACCAATCTTTTGTCTGTGAACATGCGTGGCCTGCTTCTTCCCGCAGCTAATCAGCTCCATCTGGGACATGCTTTCTTTACTCCTCAAAATCTTCTGGTATATGAAGAAATAAGAGTTTCAAACATCACCAAAACTATTTATTTTTTCTAAACATTATTCTCTGGTTTGCATATATATGCTTATGTGTTGTGCACTTATGGCTTTCATTTGAACCTAATCCTTGTTGCTCTTGGTTACTGGGAATATATACACCAGGAGGAGATCCGAAATGCGCCAACGAATATGCTGATGATCAATCAGCCAAATCCAACTGAATCTGTTATGGCTGTTCGAGGAGTTGATCAAGAAATCCCTAAGCCCCCTGTGGTTAACAGACGTAAGACTCTACACTATCATGTTTGACAAAGCCAGTAGCTAGTACTAGCTGCAGAACCCATGGATTTCTAGGTTTATGACCTTTTATACTAACCCTGTTTTTTCTAAAGAAGAGAAATTTGCCAAAGCCCTTGCATGTAGCCTTTTGAATTTACGGTAGCCTGTTTTTGCTTAAAAAGAAAGAAGTTACAAAAGTTAAATTTATGATTTCTAGCCCTGTTTATCAACACTGTTTGCAGTTTCTTCATGTGGCAAGAATATTTAGGGCATTCCTTTATGTCTACCCGTATTCTTCATTTTATTACAAATCTATATAGCACTGCCTGAAAGCACACTTCAGATCTGTAGCTTTAGTTTAGTTGCAACAGTTTTTGAAATTTTAAATTGAAACAGGATGCACAGTAATATGGTCTTTTGAATGAAATCTTCTTATTATCCAGAATTTAGCTTCCATTGTCTTTAATTTTGTACGAGTTGTAAGGAGAAGAGGGTGGATCAATAATTCTCCGTCCCCCGAAAATATAGATATGCACCGAATCCATTTAGACAGATATTGGAGATTATGATGAAGTGATGATGGAGTGAGAGAAAGATAAACAAAAATGAAACACAATTCTTATAAAAAGTCAGCGAAGTGATTTTAATGTGTCTGTCTGTTTGTCTCCGTGTGTGTTTTGTCTTTCTGTTCCATGTCCAGCCCCGGAAAAGAGACAGAGAGTCCCATCTGCCTATAACCGCTTCATCAAGTAAGTGTTCATCTTCTTAATTCTACCATTTATGCAAATGCATGATCGATTTTGACATAAACCAATTTGCAGGGACGAGATCCAACGTATCAAAGCTGGAAATCCGGATATAAGCCATAGAGAAGCCTTCAGTGCTGCTGCAAAAAATGTGAGATCCAAGAAAATTAGGGTTTTTTATTAAATATTTTTTTCGTCTGAATTAATCTTTCATATCTATTTGTTTTTCAGTGGGCCCACTTCCCGCACATCCATTTCGGACTTATGCCATCTGATCAGCCCGTGAAGAGAACTAGCATGCGCCAGCAGGTACTTTAAATCCTAGCTAGCTAATAACAATATAATTCACCTTCTTCTCTTGTCACATTGCACACAGGCTTAATTTGCTCACATTGTTTTTAATTAAAGAAGTAATTTTTTTTAAAATTTATGAAACTGATGTTTTGATTTTGTTTGTGTAGGAAGGAGAGGATGTGATTCTGAAAGATGGTTTCTTTGCTCCTGCAAATGTGGATGTCAGTCCCTACTAAGAAGTGGAAATATTTGCTAGGGTTTTCTATGTTCTTCCCTTTTTTCTTCTATCTGTTGTGTTTAAATGTTATTAGGAATCTTGTTTTATGTTTCTTTGTAAGGAGACTATTAAGAACTTGGGTTGATTGGCCTGATCCGCTGTTAATGGTGTGTGCATGGGAGATGATTTTGAAGTATCTAGAATGTGTGTGAAGTTGATTAATTAGCTAACACTAATCTCCCAAAATATCTGAAATGAAGACTTTAATTATATGGTCCTATAGTTTTAAATCCTTTATCTGTTCTTTGATATTCTTTCAAATAACCCTTCAAACTGTTGTAGGAATTATCATTTAGCTTATTAGTCAATCAAACACACAGAAAAAATAAATAAATAATGACACAAACAGGGAGAGAGATCATGCTCACAGGTCACAGCTCACTCAGGAGGCTTACTTATGTAAGATTTAATGTTTCTCATAGCAGTCGTATAATGGGTGAGATTCGGTCAATTATCGTTAAGAGTTACTTCAGCTCTTTCTCTAGAAGCTGTACATGAAAAGAATTTTAAGTCTATCATGAGCTAAGGGAAAACGATTCGGTTACGCAGTCAACTTAATTATCACACAATATATATATATTGTTGGACAGAGGGGAGTTGGGGCTTCACTTATTACATATAGATATATATAAGTGGGTATTTTCAAAGTTAAATAACTTGATTTTAAAAATTAAATTTTAAAGTTGTTGGTTTCATAATTGAAGGAGGTTTTATTTACATTGATCAATATTAATTTACTATAAATTATCTATAAATAGAATGTATTATTTCTCTATTTGCTTATCCCTTCTCAATTCTCTCAATCTCTTAATCCATTTATTCATTTCTTCTAAATTCTTTCAGTCCTTTAATTTTTTAATTTTTTTCAAAGAAAAATATCAAATTATTTTTTTATTATATTTTTAATAATTGAGACAAAGTTCTATAATTATAATATCCTTATATTTAAAGAGAACGTGTAATTCCACTTTTTATAATGAATTATTTATTTTATCCATGGTTTTTTTTATACCAATTGAATTGTAATTTTTTTTTACGTAAATTGATATATTATTTATTTTCTTCTTCATTATTTATTATTATACTTATATGATAGACAAAACTATCTATATATTCAATAGAAGGCTAAACCTGCTATTTACATAATAATTATTTGTGAATTTTATTTTTAAATGCAGATAAAAATCCCTGAATATTTTTAACATATTTATATTATGACTGTATTATTTTAATACCACCGTCTCTCGTAGCCCCTTGAACCATATGTTGTTTCTACGTATTGTGATAAACTGTACCGATTAAAAAATATAGGCCACAAACTTTACAATTTTCTTCCTAAATTGATCAGGATTGGAAATCGTTGGCATTAGAATAACACTTTCATAACTTTAATCTAAAATTTCGATGAATCTCTTCCTATCTGAGTGTAATAAATAAAGAAAAAGAAAAAAGAAACTCCCCAAGGGCTAAATGAGATACAAAAATTTGTTTATTTTAGTGCCTTGTTGATGTTGGGGTGCCACATTAATTGTTGGCGACAGGATTGCAAATTATGCTCAATTAAACACGGATTGTACTCAATAGGCATTTATATGCTAATGCTATTCAGTTCGTGGTCTTGTAGCAATCACAGTCCCTACTGCATGCCTTTAAACTATTTGGTCTCCAATATTAAGTTGTAATTGACTAATAATTAATATCCACAATGCTCTATCTTCTTTCTGGCCTGCCTGTATCTGTTGGATACATATATATTCATACGACAAACACACGGAGGTGGTCTCCATTTAACAGCAGGAAAGTGGTTTCGTTGTCGAACATTGTTGTAGGCTTAAGTTTATCCAGCTTTGTTTTGCAATGAAGCTCGTGTATTTTGTTCAGATGGTAAAAATGTCAAACCTAACAGGAACGACATGTTTTCCACTTGTTAACTTAGATGGTATGTCGTTTAACATTGTCTTACGTGTTGTCCTTATATTTTCCATATAGCCGACATGTTGTCCGTATTATAATCATATCCAAGTCCAAACAATTTTGCCCAATGTCTCAATCCTACTGGGCTTGGTTTGGGTTGTCAAATAGAATAAGAGTTGGGTTGGGCTATTCACATGACCAAGTCCATGAAGCTCTAGTTAACTGCTGTTTGTCAACAGACGTCAAGCAAATGGTCGGGTAAAATGCAAAAGCATATGCAAATCAGAAGTGATTAATTAATGATTTGAGAATCTTATAAAACAAAAAGACTCTGAGAGTGAAAGGAACTCAAGATTTAGATTGAACATGAAGTTATGTTCTGTTTGAAAATAAACCAGCCTAAATTTCAGATGCACGGGCTTATAAATTCCAATGCAATTTTGTTCGTTATTGATTGCGTAAGGTAGTGGGAAATAAAATACAAGAGTAAGGCTGCAAAAGAAACTTGACAAGTATTTTTTAAGAATGTTGCAATAACAAATGCGAAAGCTCAGTGGCATCGTAGAATCAAACGAAAGCATAAAGCCAAGGAAAATGTTAAAAATCACAAACAACAAATAATTGATGATTAGTCAAAGATATCAAGTAGAAATATATTTAATGGTTCACTAACAAATGTTCACTGATATCAGTAATAGAAAACTATATCCATTACGGACAATACAGACGATGATGGAACAAATTCCTGTTATTTGAGCAGAACCAATCATAAGTGTGTGTATATTTTAAGGTAATTAAAGCAGGAAATGATAGACACAACACACACATACTTACAATCCACGCAAAATAAGGTTTCAGAGATTAGTTTTTGAAGAGGAACAGAAACGTAACTCGAGGCACACAGCAAAGCAACCACAAGGACAGCTCAGATTGATGGCAAGAATCTAAGTTTGGCTCAAGCAACCATCAAAGGGTATCACGAGCAAATCAAAATAGCAAACATTTCTGATGTTATAATGTCAGCAAAAGGGAGAAAGTTAACACGAGCAAAAGGAGAATGGTTCAAATCTAGAGAAAGAAAATCAGGAACATCATTGAATACAAAACAAGCACAACAAATACCATTCATACAGTATCAGGAAATGCAGACACGAAATCCGCTTCTTAGCACATCAAGACACCAAGCATTTACTTATAAATTGTTTGCATTCAAGTTTTTTACAGTCTACAAGCTACATGGGAAGTATGCATGACACACATACTCAAAACAGGTAAACTGCAAATGCGAGCAGATTGAACAAAATCCTGCATACGGTTAGATTCTGCATTCTTACAAGAAATGTGATGGACGGGTCTCTATCTTCAACTCAAAGATAGAAGATAAAATGGAATTTCACTAAAATATAAAATGAACAATCTTCAATTCAATGTCAAATTTTATACATCAGAATGCCTAATATGGAGACACAATTGGGTAAAGTATTTTTTGTGTGAAAACAGATTACAAAACAACAACAGAAAGAAGTAAAACTGCTTTACAGGTCTTTTACATGGGACTCAGCATGAGAACCCTTAGAGAGTGGGAAAAAATAAACTTCACAACCCAGATAAGGATTAAGCTCGGTATGACAAGTTAGCAGAAGAGCTACCATGTCTTCAGTCCCAGTGCCCTGCATGAGGAGATAGTGTTCAGTGTTTATATGATATTTCCTTCTCGAGCTCAATTTGAATCCTTCGGATTCTTGTGTCACTATGATTTCCCACGATCCCTGCCTTTTACAGATAGTACAGCTAAGATTCAAACCTGAACCTCTTCCTTCTTTTCCTATTCCCATGATTTCTAAATTTCAACATAGTCAAATCATGAGCAGCTACTCCGTACATTTCATGCCACACAAATAAACCTGAGACTGAATCACTGTCCTCCCAACTTTAAAACCTGGAACCACTGTGAATGCAACCTTTGGCCTAGTTTTCCCTACGAAATTACTCCTCTTTGTAACATCCTCCATGTACACCATAGAGAAATCAACCCCTCTTTCAACTTGAAAAATCTCAACCACAGGATCAAATGAAAAGGCCAGCTTATGAAGCATCCATATTGAACTTGACATATTAACAAATGACTTGTAGAACACACCAAGTGACCTCCATGAATTCAAGATCACTTCATTTTGATCTAAATTGCTAAAAATCAAAGATTCCATGGTAGGGTGGATGAGTTCTCGGTATTTCCTTTCACAAAATCTCGAAAATTCACAATTTTGATTCATACTTATAGTCTCCACAGGATTAATCGATACATGCTCGAGTAATTGCTTCAATGAACTACTAATTTTACCATAATCCAAATCATGCCCATTACACCCGGCTTCATTCTCAACCAAACCAAATCCTTCCAAATCAAAACCTTGAAACATCCCTAAACAAACATACGAGAGAAATGCATATTGATTATGGCCTTTCTTGACATAATCAATATCGTGATAAACAGAATTTGCTGCCAAATTCAAATCCCACCCAGATTTTCTCATCAAATCAATCAAAATCTTAGCAAATCTATGTGTTGCTCTATATGCATCATGTAACATAGAATCGAAAACCCTAACAGTCAAAAGAACGTCAAATGATGAATTCAAATTATTGGATAATTTTTTCGATAACTTAGAATTACAATTACGAATCTCACCCAATTGCTTCCTCAAAGCAGCAACTTGGCTATCCTTTTGATCAATCTCTTCTTGTAACCGATTCGAAACAGTTTCAAGTGTTCTTAACTTGCTCTGATTCTCTTGTACCTGATGTTCCAAACAAGACCCAATACCCAAGCCTTCCTCGGTACCAATGAAATCAGGATTCTTGCAAAAATCCCTGTAAAATTGCTTGAAATCAGAGAGCCTCTGAAGATGCGAAACCAGAACCCTATCAACTGCCTTTATATTTTCTTCAACAAACGGTACATGCGCTGTCTGTAACTGAAGATACGATGCTTCAAAGGAAGAAACGGAAGCAAATATCGAAGAAATCAACGTCTGTGTCAACTGGGTATTCACTGAACAATTTGTCGCAGTTGATTTTTGCAAATGATTATGACTTTGTTCAGGTTTTGTGACCTGGGTATCTGTCAATGAAGACTTAGCAGCGAAACTTGGAGGTTTTGGGGGCGACTGCTGTTTAAAGATGGGTGGCCGGTCAGGCTTGATCACAACGACTTTTTGGTCGGTGATGAAATCCTCGGCGGAGTCGAGGAGGGCGAAACCTTCGGAATCGGAGGGATCATGTTCATCATCTTCGGCAAAAAATTCGAAGGTTTTGGTCTTGAAGGCAAGAGCAAATTTCTGAAACATCTCGGAAATTTGTGGGGGTTTTCCGGTTGTCGTTGTCATTGTTGAAGGCGAGCCATCCATGATTTCAGGCATGGCAAACGCACAGCTGGCTATGTTTTCTCTGTTGGTTTCCTCCTTAGAGAATAAATTTGAGCATTTTTGTACTCCAATCTGTACAAAGATTTGGTTGATGAAGTGAAAAGTCTTGAGTTGTACTACTACTCTGCTTTGATGTTGTGTTGTGCTTTGGATGTCTTGCAAGGAAGGTTATGCAGCTTTGCTTTCGTTTGCTCAACTTTTCCGTTGGTTGTCCTTTTTCTTATTTTTTAAACCCAATTTTCTACTCATCTACTTGTGCTGACTTTTTAATAATGGGCTTAACGGTGATAAGAGATTTGGTTAAAATAGTAATTTTGACTGGCCCGGTATGGTAATTATGGACAATGATGATGTATAAGAAGTTGATCTGTATATTAAGTACTAGCACATATTTTTTTCATTAATTAATTAATGAAGTAACCTAATTTAGTTGTATTTTGATTGTTCACCGGTGAGTGGGTGTAACTTCATGGGCAGAATGAAAGATGGGAATTGATATTATAATTAGTCCTTCTTTCTGCCAGTGTTAGAGTTATGATATCTGATTTCTGATGTCATATCCATGTAGTTTTGGCATGCTTGTGTTTACCAATTATCATCACATCACGGGTCCAATAATACAAGAAAACTGCTGCTTTCCAGGATTATTTTGGAACGAAATTATGCAGCTTTACCAAGTCTTTAATGTGTTTGTGATGCTTTTACCAGACAATTTGTAGTGGTTCAGCTTTGCAAGCAAACTCCTCTGCCTTTTTTATTTTATTTTATCCTCCCAAAGAAACATCTGGAAATAAAATGCCCAGAAATCCCGAAGACGCAATATAATCCTGGATTACTGAAATCAGTAGTAAATTGACTCTGAGAAAGCCAGAGAGGTATGCGCCAAAGTCAAATGGTTACTTGTTTAATGAAGTTGGTGACATGATTTGTCAGCTTAGGTGAGTAGTAGTTATCTGTACCCCAAGTCAAAATGAGATCAAAACTCAAAAAATAAATGAATATTCGTTGACAATTGATCTAGTTATAGCGACATTCTTTATTATTTGTAAGTAATTATATACACGTAACATAATATTATCAAATAATAAGACTATAATGAAAGTATATTAAAATTTTTGGTTACGGTAATTTTGTCAAGTTATCAATAACGATACATTGCACAATTAATTTTGGTTGTTACATGTGTCGATCAGATTGATTTGGATACAGAAACGTGGTCAACAACGTTGGGTGTAATCTCACAAAACGGATTATAATTTTGGGAGATTTGGTGAATCTTGTCGATGCAATGATGCTGTCCCTCTATTTGTTTTGTTCATAGACCAGTCAACTTCATATGATTACATAGAGTCTTGTATTTTTTCTGGTCCGAAGACTTCAAACTTTAAAGGGGATGGCCGAAACAATAATTAGCCCATTGGACAACTATCACCAAAGGCCCAAATTTACCAGACTGGGCTAGATCCATAGACCATTTTGAGAAGGGTTGAGACTGACTGAAAGAAATTGGCTTTAAATTCTACAGTCAATCTGTCTTGTATGGCTGATATGACTTTCCAGGTCCAGGTTATACTTTGGGTTGAATTCAGGCTGTCCTGATTGTCACACGAAAGGAAATCAGTGCCCGGATATAATTATATTATCTGGGATAATCTTATCACTTGAATTAAAAAATAAATTAGTCCTAGAATTATCAATCAAAACAATTCATATAATCAGGATATACCAAAATATAAATAAAGTTAAAAGAAAAAAATTAGACAATGGCTATCATTTTGAACCAGGATAGGATTCACAAACTCGGTAATTAAATAAGAAATTATGTACAAAAAAAATTGTAATTTAAAGACTTCAACCTTTATGTTTATAGATTTTTGTGATCGTCAGATGTTGCTTCATTGATTATGATTCGTGTTACAGTTTAACACGAGAGTATCAGATTTCTGTGGACAGGCGAGAATTAGGGATTTGAATTTGTCATGTATGAATAAGTTGGACAATAAACCTGAGCAGCATTCATTTTGATGTGAACTTCTGCAGCTACCAGATACCAACGTATTACTTTTCCCCTATCATAGAGGATTGTGTTTGTGTCTCGCTCACTTTTGTCTTTGTCTGTATTCCATTCTCACTTTAATTGAATAACAAGTATACAATTTCTTCTCTCCCTTACCATTTACCAGCTATATTATAGAGCAGGAGGATACTCATTTTTATTTTTTCTCTTCTGTTGCACTTGCATTCAGTACTCTTCTTCTAGTCTTTACAGAATGCATCAAGACCATGCGATGATAAGACATTTACTTTAATTTAAGAAAGCGCGTGGGAAGATCAACACAAAAACAGGAAGTTATAGCTACCAAAACTTGAAAAGCTTTTAGCTTTGCTTTAGTCAATTTGTGCAATAAAGGAGGATCTGGGTTGTACACTGTGCATATGATGCTAGTGCTGGCTTAGCTTTAGCGTATAACTGCTGCTATTTGTGTGTGCAGCTGTAGCTGTGTCTGCTCTGCTCAGAAAAATAGCTTCTTTTTTGCTTGCATATGCGTACGGTACATTCATATGCCAACTTTCCTACTCTCTCTTTGTCTGCACCACTCATTTCTTGAAGCCGATATGCATCTCTTTGGCTACTTTCTTTCTCATCGTTAATCGTTATATACTCAATTGGCCACTCTCGTTTCTGATAACAATTCATCAAATTCCTGGAGAGTTTAGAGCTTCTGTTGATCATTAAACGATATGTAAGAGGATTTAAAATGGAAGAAGGATTTAGACACAGTATAAATAAAGAAAAAATGGTTACGTTTTGAACCCTAATCCCACTTGTTTTTTTTTTGTTTACAGTTTTCCACAGAAAACTGGAAAAGTCACTGTTTCATGTCTTGTCATTTAGCACTTAGCACAGATAGAGAGAGAAGAGAAAAAGAGCAGTAACCCAACCATACAAAAAGGGGCAAATACTTCTCTAGTTTTAGGGTTTTCGGGACATGGGCTCTTAGTAAACAAGCAGAAAACAGAAGGAAAAGTTTTTGATCTTGAATTGAGTTTTTGAAATTATTTATACTATTTCCCATTAATTGTTAACAATTTTTTAAAATTGTTAGATCCCATTTCCCAATCTTTAATTTCATTTTTATTTGTTTATGTTGAAAAGTTCTATTTTCCCATTACAACAAAACAATAATACTAATAACCTTGCTTACACTAGAGTAGGCTACATGTTGTACTAATACTGAAACATGATTCAACATCTCTTTAAATGAGGCCAAATCTCTTTCCCTTCTCTCTCTCTCACATTGGTAATAGTACCACCACCCTGTATCATTCGCCAGGCGCCGTTCCCCTTTCACTCTTCTCTCTCTCTCTCTGTGAAAAAAAATTGGTTCATCCGGCAAAATCTCCATAAATCCTGACTAAACTTCCGCTTTCATAAGTATTCAAACAGCCAAAAGAATCATGGTGAGCCCTTTTTTTCCTCTCTAATCTTCCACAGTTTCAATTTTCTATCCTGAAAGTTAATTGTATTAATTATATTTCATTTTTTCAATCATGTGTGCAGTTGGTTTCTTCACATCTACCTCGCTGGCTTGAAGTTCTTCTGGGTGAAAAATTCTTCAACGCTTGCATAAGTCATGAAGAGGAAAAGAAGAATGAAAAGAACATATATTGCTTGGACTGTTGCACCAGTTTATGCCCTCACTGTTTGTCCCTTCATGGTTCTCATAGACTCTTACAGGTTCTCATCAAAACAATTATTTTCAAAGAGAGGACTTTAGAAGCTAGAATTTTTCTTTGTGCTTCTCCGTCAATTCTAATTTCACTTTCTTTTCCGACTTTTATGTTTGGTTTCGAAGATATGTTTTTTTCTTTGCATGTTTCAGATAAGAAGATATGTTTATCACGATGTTATAAGATTGGATGATGCTGCCAAGTTAGTGGATTGTGACTATGTACAAGTAAGTCATAACTCTTGATCATAAAAAACCAAGCTTGAATTCCTTGACTGTCTCTCTCGCTCTCTGTGCATGCTGAACTTATGGACTATGTCTTGGTTAAGAAACCCAGTTTAATTATTTTGCACCAATTTCTTGCGTTTCAGACTTTCAGTTATTATCCATGCCCTTGTTTGAAAGTTTCAAAAGTAATTTAAAAGAAATTGTGAATTATCGGAAAACAAAAAAAATACACTCATTTCAATCGATTCTCTCAAAATTCATAACCTGCTATTCTGTTATTCAACTATGTTAACTGTTGTCAATTCTCTTTTTGTCTTGATCATTCTCCAGCCATACACAACTAATAGTGCAAAAGTGGTATTTATAAACCAAAGGCCACAGACAAGGTTTAGAAGTTCCGGTAATGTTTGCAGCACCTGTGACAGAAGTCTTCAAGATGCATACCTTTTCTGTTCTCTCTCTTGCAAGGTCTTTTTTCACTACTGTTTATCAACAATATCAATTACCCACTTAATTATTTAACTTCATCTTGTCCGGGTTTCATTTATTTAACTCCTAACAATTCTCTGCGCTCTGCACCAGATTAATTATCTCGTAAGAATACAAGGTGGTCTGTCAAAGTTTTTCTTTGAGTGCAAGTTCTTGCCTTTACCCGAATCGAGTTTTGACAACAGTCTGACAACGCCTGATTCGGTTCTTGAACCATCCGGGTCGACCCGGACATCTTCGGGCTCGGATGGATATGGCGGGGTTGAATGCAGAACTCTTGCTTGCACCGAGACAACAAAGATTTCGAAGAAGAAGAGAAGTAGCATCACGGCGTGTCGTCCGATATGTTCACCAGTACCCGAGATGTCGGCGAGTTTGATGAACAGAAGAAAAAAGACTCCACAAAGGGCTCCTCTTTACTAAATTTGCATTGGTGGCGAAGGCAGGGGAGTTGGGGAAATTACTTTGGTAGTTTTCATTTTATTTTGAAGGGCAATTAGGGGATAGAAAATCTCCCAATTTTGTAGAGAACATATTCTCAGTAATAGTGACAGAATGCCCTTTTATGATTTTCTCCTTATATATATCATCAGTCATATATCTCTTACTGTTAATATTTGTTAAAAATGCTTGCTTTCCATTGTGACATTTGTCATTGATTGGGAGTGATGTGATTAGCTTTGAAATTAAAATGTGGAACAGAGAAGAAAAACAAAGTAAATCAATAAGGAGAATTAAAATTGTGAGTGGGTTTGGCAAAAGTGGGACCATGACCAACCAATGTTGATGGAGATCTTAAAATTGCCAATCAACAGGATTGCCCTCTCTTTTGTGTCTTTTCATTCCTCTCTTTAACCTAGGACATGATAGTGACAAAATCGTTAGGCTACGTTACCTTTTTCCTTCACTAACGTCTCTTCGTTTGAGAAAACTCCAACTATTCTACTTGTATTGTAATTTTTCCTTTTCCCTGTTTTATTATTAGTTTATTGGCATTTATGGTTAATGAATATGATGAATTAATAGTGTAGTTTGATATGCTTACAGGTGAAAATGAGTTGGAAACCATATTTGATTATTTGGTTTTCGAGTGATGGGAACGTTGAATTCGTCATCCATGTATTATTTAGAGGGAAGGTGGCCGACATGCCTCTTCTCAGACTTATGTAGACTTCTATTATTCCAATTGACCCTCCTTGTGAAGGATTTGGCCCATATACATTGCCATATACAGACCTTGGCGTATATAACTTCATATTAGTATATGCTCTCAATAATGTAAGATAGTGGACATCTTTGTTAAACTTTACACCATCACTGTGAAGTTAATGGAACTCTGCTTATTTTACCAGAACTGACCACGTTGCAGGTTCCGAATGGGAATTCCCGCAAATTTATTTATGCCATTTCTTCGATGTCAGGTTCACATGAAACTCAGGTTTGCTCACACACAAGCGCTAGTTGAGCAGAAGTTGTTTTAACAAATAGCTAATAAAAAGATTAATCTCATGGCACGAAAAACCGAATTACAGACAGGACCACAAGCAATAATATGGAGCTTCGACAACTACTGACCGAGCATTTGATACATGTCCAAAGTTTTCTTTGTTTCGGAGACAGTTAAAGGCATAAAACTGCAAGTCTTGCAAAGGCCAACTTCAAATACTTCACTTGGTTATATGTTTATCTCTCCGGTCAACATAATTCAAACATCATGCGGTTCCATAAACAATTTCAATTCAGTTCAAGCATCCTACTTATAAGGAATCCAATTAATACCCATGAATTTGGAAGCAGTACCAAGCTATTCGTGAAAAACATCAAGCCGACCAACCAGCGTGTTTCGGAGACTGACGCATGATCTAAACAAACCTATGACTAGTAAGGTAACAGGTTAAATTAGCCACGAACAAGCTTCAAGGGTAGCATTAATTGTCATAACTTTTCTGCAGCTTGATCAAGCATTTGGATTTTGGACCACCTCTGCAACAGCAGCTACAATTTCATTCTGATTGTAACCTTCGGAGGCAGAAGCAGACCAAACTTCTTCCTCTTCAATAAACCGAATTTCCCGGAGGCTCCGGGTCAACCACATCGAACATTGCCTCCAAATTCTTCGCACGTCGAACCTTTAACTCAGCACCCAAAGTACAGCACAAACTATTTAATGAACCAAATAGGGAAATTCAAATTTCGCGACGCAAGGCAAAGCTTTAAAACTTTTAGCTGTTATAAGAGGAGTAACACATTCATTGCATTCGCCTTTACAGAGTTCAAATGTATTAATAATAAACATAACACGCTGAAGGATGTATTTTGACAAGCTCCATGCAAGCGTGTAAATCATATATATTGAGAACTAGGCAAAATCTAACAGCAATTAAAATTATCACAAAATTACTTCATGCTGCGCGCATCAAACTTGATAAAACATAATTGAAAGACAACAGATGATATATACATAATAAGCTGTGCAACTTGGTAAAGCTTTGGCACTCCTCTGTATCACGGGTAACCCTTGGCGAAACGATAAGTTATTAAACATCGCCCGGATTTCTTTCAACCTTGCTTTAGCTACCGTGCACCAGCTCATGTAGTGATCGAAGAACTTGTGATGGACGATGTGATGGACGGATGTGAATTAATGTTGGTGCAGGTGAAGTTGAGAAGAAAAGGGAATATCAGGAATTCGTGTGGTTTGAAGAACATTATCATCAAGGGGGAATGTTTGGAAAACAGGTTAGTCAAAAGTCAAAACACCGGTGATATATCCGATTGCTTGTAATTTGACTACTTCCAGCAGTACTATTACTATATATCTATATGACTGCATATTTTCAAATATCTGGTTTAACTGAAATGCCCTTGTTAGTAAGGCTTTTGACAGAAGACGTAGGTTTGTTGCCAAGGTGAAGAGTCCGCCTGCAAATGACGAGAGGGAGCAGCTTCTGAGAAATAGGCATTGTTATTTTTGTATGAGCTTTACTGGTGATAATAAAAGGTCAAGACGGGTAAGGGTAAAAATGAGAATTACCAGCATGTGAAACAGCTGGGCAGTGATACCGTGAGTGTGTAATTCGCCACGTACGGAGAGGATTCTTTGAAATGACTGGTGATTTTGTTTGACGTCAGTAACGGTGACGAGTTCACTTCTCCTATCCTATATGATAGTTTCAAAATAATTCGAAATTTGGAGACACTTTTATCCAATACAGATAACTCCGTTAAGTAGTATTGAATTACATTTACATATTTTAGGTATTTGGTCATAATAGCATGGGCTGTTATATTAATTCAGTTGCGGAGTAGCTAACGCCATCTACTGACGGCCCACAAAAAATGAAACAATTTAAAGGCTTCTGAAAAGCTCTTCTTACTTTTCCCATTATATCCTTATTAAACGCATTATTTTACCGTCACATCTTCATTATAAAATAAAAATGACAAGGGTAGTTATGTCATTATCTTCAAGTTGGATATGCTAGATCAACTATTTTCATAATCACAGACTTAAAACCAAACGAAGAAATAAAGTGCCCATCCAAGCGGGTCAGGACGTCACAGCCTTCCAAATCACCGTTCGATTCCATCACATGCATAAAAGGACCCACGTTGTCACCTCACAGCACCCAGGTCCACGACTTAAATTTGTCACCGCGATCTACCAAATTTAATAAACATAGAACTGTTTGTTGTTGTACCTGCACCCATGCTTTCATACCGTATTTAATTTTTCTTTAAACCCTAATTTCTGGTTTTCACGAACTCCATAAATTATTTATTTTATTTTGTTTAAAGAAAAGAAAATCTGAAGGAACAATTTTTCATACGGAGCCATGAGTTGTGGTGATCTTGTCAACATTCAGCCTACAGAGCTTAAATTCCCATGTAAGTGTTTTCTACCGAATTTGTAACTTTCTGCTTGCTTTCCAAGAAAAATCAGAAGAAAAGGCAGAAAAGTTTCTATTATGATGTTCGATGCTACCCTGGCTTTTAAGTTACGCGACTATCGCATGAATAAGGCTTAAGCTATATATACTTGTCTTAGGTCGTAAGCTTCTTCCACTTCTTTGCGATTGACCCTAATTTTTTTCGCTTGACTGCTGAAAAAATTGGAAACAACCTTAAGTTGTTTGATCATATGAGCCACGGTTATTTTCATTATGGTTCGGGAGTTATTTGGGGTTGAAATGTTGATTAATGAATTTAATATTTCAGTTTGATTAATAATTTGATTATTACGATTCGTTACATTGATTTTGTGTGTTGATTCTTTTAATGTCTATTGATTGTCTGCATTTTCTATGGCACATGATAAAATAGTTGAATTGAAGAAGCAGAGTTCTTGTTCCATGCAATTGACGAACAAAACGGATAAATATGTAGCATTCAAGGTAGTGTCCCGAGTTATAATTGTTGTTTAATGTGTTGATTTGCTGTTTTTTTAATGCCCATTAAGTTCTAATAGTTGTATTTTGTGTAATTTATGGAACATTGTAATTGAATAGGTTAAAACAACCAATCCCAAAAAATACTGCGTTCGTCCTAATACTGGCATCATTTTGCCCAAAGCATCATGCGGTGTTACAGGTAAATGTGCTCCATAACTTTTGAATTTCAGTAGAACTTTTTCTTTATAGTGGTTTTTGGTCATTTTATTACATTATGTAACTCGATCCTCTGCATGAATTGCGCTTATAATCACAGTAATATCCTGTTACTTTTTTATAGCAATCTTTTTCTATGTTTAGTTTGTTTACATATTTTGATTTTGAATTGCTAGTTGGAGTTAAAGAAATTTCTTTCTTTCAATTTACCGATTGCTTTGTTTAATGATTTTCCTCAATGGTTTGTTGCCGTGGAACGGATTGTGGCAGTTACAATGCAAGCACAGAAGGAGGCACCTCCTGATTTGCAGTGCAAGGACAAATTCCTCCTTCTAAGTGTTGTTGCTTCAGATGGTACCACTGCAAAAGATATAGTGCCGGAAATGGTGGGATCTTTGCAGCTGTTCTTGTCTTTTCTTAAAATTAAATTTTTTGTTCAATCTTTCATAGACACTGACATGGTCTGAATTGGATTGCAGTTCACCAAGGAGGACAGTAAAGTTGTGGAGGAGTTTAAACTGCGTGTTGTTTACATTCCGGCTAATCCACCCTCACCTGTCCCTGAAGGGTCTGAAGAAGGATATTCTCCCAGGGCATCTTCACTAGAAAATGGGAATCAACATGTTTCATCTTTTGACGATGTAAGAGTTTTTTTCTTTAATGCTGCTCTATGAAATCCCTTATTGTTTTTTTCTCATGAGGTTCTGTGAAACATTGATGGATTGGTTAATAAGCAATTTTGTTGCGGTATCATTTTGTATATTCATTTTTCATGCTATAAATCTCAGGTATCAAGATCTTTAGAGGTGCCTAAAGAGAAGTCCTCAGAGGTAAATGTTCTCTTTCCCTGTCTTTTAACTTTGATCATAGAAGTTGTAGTTTTGATGGATGTTGTTTTAATCATATAAGTGTCTTCATGAATTTTGTATGATTGATTAAGGGATGATTCTATGTTAAATGAACTCTTGCTGTGTTGTCTTTTGAATAAAACATTATACTGGTTTGATGCTCTTAAACTCTTGCTTAATATGGTCCCTGATGGGGGATGATTTCGATGTTCTGTTTGAATTTATAGAAAACATGAAATACAATAGGAAGATGATAATGCATTGGCTAAAACTGTTGAAGTTTTGAGTGTGGCGTGACAATAAACTCTTTTTTGGGTTTCCAGTGTTGGTTGTGAATTTGAAATGATGATGCTACGCGAAAACTTCTTTGTTGAATGATGATAAAGGACTTTGTAGAATTATAGGTCATAAGAATGTGAGCCAAACTGGGCCTAAATGCTGGGCTCTGCTGTTCACTCTTGATAGCGGTAGCTTTTGTAGCCAGATGAAATGGTTGGGTGTGCATACAACTACAATCGGGCTTGATCAAGCTGTT
Organism: Cedrela odorata; assembly: GCA_035584115.1. Lineage (NCBI taxonomy): Eukaryota > Viridiplantae > Streptophyta > Magnoliopsida > Sapindales > Meliaceae > Cedrela > Cedrela odorata. The sequence continues at coordinate 2,918 of JAXCLQ010038798.1, read as the reverse complement.
GAGGCTGAACTAATGGGTAGGACAAATGGTGCTAATTTTAGTTATTGGAAATTTTAAGTTCCAAGTGGTTGCTGGATGCAACATATCCTTTTTTGAAGTTTGCTTCAAAGGAGTAATGGTGTCATCAAATGTTTTCTGATGAACGTATCCTTTGTAATTGCTTGATCTCTGTTCCACTTTCTCTGTTCTTATAAGTATTTTCTTGATCTCCCTTCTTCAGGCTTGGTCAATGATTTCTAAGTTGACTGAAGAGAAAACTTCCGCTTTGCAACAAAATCAAAAGCTACTCCAGGAACTGGTCGGTTCAGATATCTTTATGTTGAACATGTTTATGCTTTCTATTTAATGTTGTTTTCAATGGTTTTTTTAGTGTTTCATCTTTGTCTTGTTTTTTGAGATCAATATTGCTGGCAATCAGGAGTCCTCTATCTTGCTACTTCATTTTTGTTTCAGTTGATTGAAAGTGGCTGTCATCTTTGATTAAAGTAATCTTGATAATGCCATACCATCTTTCAGCAGTAAACTTACTTCATCATAACTGGTGCCTGATTGCAGGCTTTGACACCCAGTATTATCTGTTAATTTGCTGCCTAATGCAGATTCCATTACTGCCTTTCGTTCCTCTTTTTTCTTCATTGGTCTATAGTTGGCCACAAATTGCCAAAATTAGGTTTTAGCTGTTTAGGGACCATAACTTTCGGCAAATTATTTTAGTTGTCAGTCTCAAGTTTTCCCATTTGTCTCTAATTTACTCGGGAAATTTGGAAACAAATCTTGGATGATCGTGCTTTCATTATTCTTTAGAAAGAGATTTTATTGATTGTATGCTTTACCAAGTCTTCTCTTCAAAAATATGAGATTTGGGATTTAGAAGTGATGAAGGTTTAGGACTTCCAATCCAAGATTTTTTTAAAAACTATGTTAGTTGATTTCAGGAGTTGCCATTTTGTTCTCATCAAGGGATGGATTCCAGAGGGGATGTCCTGCCAAACAGAGCCATAAATTTGACTTCTAGAACTAAATCTATACATATACATGTGGTTTTTCTTTTCTTCTGCTGCTATTAACCTGGACCCTCTTATCTTTTTTTAATTCTTGTACAATTTGATTGGTGTAAATTGAATTTCATCGAATATGATGCAAACGATGTATTCTGATTGTGGAAACTTCTGTAATATAATATATTTGTATTAATACCCTGCTTCATATATGTTTGTATATTTTGCTGTTATTAACATGATAATTGAACAGGAGTTGATGAGAAAAGAAATTAGCAAAAGTCGTGCCGGTGGTTTCTCTATATTGTTTGTTTTGCTGATTGGTCTCTTTGGTATCCTGGTTGGCTATCTGGTCAAGAGAACTTAGCAGCTGCTGTCCAAGCAATTGGTGGTGGATTTGAGTTTCAATGTGAGATTGTGAGCGGTATTCCGGAAGTATTAAAACCATTTTACTTTTTAGTGTGTATAACTTGTAGCCTCATTATGTATTATTAACAGTTTCGATGATTGATTTGTTTTGAGTTGGAACACTTATCTCTTTTTGGAGCATGGTTTGGCTAGCTAGGTTTAGGCTCATGTAATCCTAGAAAACTATGGATTGACCTAACTTCGAATGTTGGAATGGATTCAATAATATTTATTCCCCATTGATTCATTTGTGTGATTCTTGAATCTGTATTGCAGAATACAACAAAGCGTTTATTCATTATGAACATACTGACAGGATACAACTGTAGGAATAATTCCAAAGTAACATCGGAAAATACTATATATGAGTCTATAAACTTGAATTGCAAATACTAATTATTAGCTGGTGCTGTTGTTGCTTGGGCTTCAATTTCAGAACTTTGAATATCCTTCTTTTCATGTGCTCGGCGAGGGCACGGCCCGTGACGACGAGTTTCGTGAAGCTGGCAACGTTTTACTCCTCGTGCTGCGAAGGCCCCAAACATGGTTCCAAACAAAAACGTGACACCAGTCTTAACCGCGCTCATTTTATTTATTTTCAGAAATTGAACTTTTGAGACTTGGGAGAAATAAAAGCCGGGAGAGAAGTAAAGATTAAGTGCAGGATTTAATTTTTTTGATTGTTGTTTGATGTGGGTTGTATTTATTGTTGGAGTGCCGTATTGCACAAGACTTTTTGGGCCAGCTGATTCATTATAAATTTGAAAAATTGAAGATTTTTTCTTGGTGGAAAAGGTAGTTATACAATTTAAATAATTGAAGATTTTTTTAAGGTGGTAGTTTCGGAAGGTCTTCCTCGTTCTTTAGTTTAGTGATTCATTATTGTAGAAAAGGGTAATTTAATATGTATATATTATATTGTTACGTCGTTGTTGGTCAAATTTGTTGAAATTAGAATCTTCTCCTGTGTACTTGACGTGATTGGCACTTAAAATTGGCGAAGCAAATTATCTATTTGAACGAGTCATACTCGGTGCATGTTTATTGTGAAAAAGTAATAAACACCACGAAATTGAGAATTTATAATTGGCACTTAAAATTGGCGGGGCCGCATTTTAGTTGGATCAACGTCAGTGAATCGCTATGGACGTTCTTCGTTCCTTTGAGGGTAGCTTTAAGGAGAGGGCAAAGACATTCTGAAGGATTAGGTTGGCTAATATAATTTAGGACAGTTTGACAACATGGTTCAATTCCTGGCCCAAACGCAACCGGACTCATCAGAAAAGTGGTGCATTTGTCTACTTTTTCAGGCTTCGGGCAGGTAGTGTCAACACCAGGTACTGGTGCTGGAGATGATTCAGAATCAGAAGTTTGACAAGTAGCAGGGTTTGTTGCTAATGCTAGGAGATAAAAGAAAACAAAGGAGAGGATGAGCGCAGCAGAAGCAAATTTGGAGCTCATGTTTGTAGTAGTAATTTTTATGATGTATTGGAAATGTTTAATTAATAATAT
>JAXCLQ010038736.1:0-16219 GCA_035584115.1 Cedrela odorata | reverse complement strand
TATATATATATATAACAATAGATTAAAATGATTTTGAAGCTACATTGGTAGAAAACAAATTATCTTTTATGATAAAAGTTTTATCACAACACAAGGGTAAGAGTTGTTTCTTACTAGGACACGTAAAGAATAAAGAATACAATTTGGTAGATTTATTAGAATTTTTTATTTCTCATAAAATTGATTTAAAAATTTTTACAGAATAAGTAAAAATTTAAATAAAATTGTAAAAATCGAATAAAATTAATTCGATTAAATTTAACCGAATCAATAGATTGATTCAGTTTGATATTTTAAATTATTAAAAAAAAAAAAAAAAAAACTACAGATTGCGTTCTTAGAATAATATTCTCTTTCTCGTTTACGAAATAGTAAATTTCATATATTAAGGTTGACAGGGATAGTAAAAAGTTGATTACATGTCATTACTTACTAACCATTAATATAACAAACACGGCAACATGACATGGCAATACTTTTTCGGTTCAAAATAGAAACTAACATTATTATATGATATTAAACTAACAATATATCAACAATTATTTATAATTCTATCTATTTGTTTATAATTCTTACACCTTTGTTCCTCAAGTTTTGTGTCTTCATTGTTCTTATTATTATTAATTTTTATCCCAATCGTTATTAGTTAGATCTTCCCAAAATAGAAACAATAAACAAACAATTGAAACAAATGCCAAGATTGTCTCCCAGTGGAAAACTTTACCTCTCCCAATATTTTAAAATATTTTTTATAAAATAATAATAATAATAATAATAACTAAATTTTAAAAAAAAAATTAGTAAATCGCATCTAAGAAATTAAGAAATTAAATAATTTCATAAACATCATTCACAAAATAATACCATACTCTCGTGAACAAGTTATCCAATTCGTCAGCCCCATTTGGAGTTTGAACACAGATTAAACATCATCTGTTGATGAAATGGAAGTTGACCAATAAGACAATTCAATTACATTAACCAAAAGATATTTACAACCATACAAATGCAGTTGTTATTGTCAACAATCTACCTCCTTAACTATGGTAATTTGGGCAACCACACCTACATTATACGAAATTAACAGATTTATATGGATTTGAAATGACATAATTAATAATTTTATCAATATTTATGACAAATATCTAATATCATATCGTATTTAAGTTTAAAATACTATGTTCGTTATCCGTTTACTAATACCAGTAATTATTGGTATCATATAAATGCTAAGTTAATTTATTTAATAAGAAATTGTTTATATTTTAAATAGAATCTTATTTATATATTATGTGTATCGTACTGAAATTGATACATGTTGAATTTGACACCAAGACGTACGTCTTAGGAACCAGACCATTCCATGTAAAAACAGACAAAATTGATTCTTCCAATATTCATTCATTAACTTGTACTAATCTCCCTTTTTTTTCAACGGTTTTCAGAAAGTCTGAGTTGGCTAAAATTGCTATAAAAAATTTAATAAGAGATCTCAAATCGCAATTAGTTCATCACTATCTACTTAAAAGAATTGGAAGAGATACGGATTACATATCTTCTATGTTTCACGTTATGCATATAATAATAGTAATAATATATTATCAATGATCGTCCCCTGTTACAATTTTATTTGGAAGTATCACATATTTCTATGTTTTCATCAATTAGTTATTTGAGAATTGACTATTAGTATTATAGTATAATAATACGTTATATTATAATCTCTCAAATTCAAATGACGAGACTTAATTTATTACAATTATCGACAAACACTCAAATCTCATCGTTATGATATTTTAGCATACAAATAAAATATAAGTGGATTGAAGTTGGGAAAAAATTGCAGCAAGATTTGGGAAGTACTACTTATGACCGGATGAGTGAATTGAAAGCTTTTGATGACCCAAAACCTGGAGTAAAGGGACTTGAAGATGCTGGGGTGACTACGATTTCGCAGATATTCATTAACGATGATCATCAGTGTTAGGATTAATAAACTTGCTGAACAGACCCATCCCAAGCAAACATATCTGACCTGCCGAAGCAAATGGAATGTGATACACACAATAACTTAGCATCTGCAAGCAGTAATAATAAGTATTGTACAGATTACAATCTCTCTCAATGAAGTGACAACAAGGCAATATTTAAGGATAATAATTGCATTATATTTTTAAATTGATGGTACATGTAAAGGCTATATTTAGGGTTATCTTGATGCTACTCCATCAAGTTGTATATATCTTTTGTAATTGCAGTTCTTGAAATATAAGGAATACAATCTCAGATAAATTCTCTCTTCAATATAAACTTTATTCTATCAATTTTTATTTTGGTATCAAAGCTTATTAATGTATGCTATTTTTATATGATTTTATTACACTCTTATTCTTGATGTTTTGCTAATTTTATCCTTATTTTGTTTATTTTTAGTATGTTTTTATTCATTTTGTTTATAGTTATATAGGATGAAACAAATTCATGGAATAATAAGATTTGGAACTCGTGGAAAGGATGTTGGACAGAGTACTAGCATCGAGAAGCCTGCACTGTGGCGTTGGAACGCAGAACCTTCCAGGCAAAACCATCAATGCCGTGGCTTTAGAAACCAAGGCGCGGCGCCAAATTGCAAATTTTGAAACAAAGATAAAAACAGAAATTGCTCTCTTTGACGAAAATATATAAATAAAACCTATTAGGGTTTGTGGAGGGTGGTCTTTTAGAGATAGAGGAGACTTTTGGGAGACCTAGTTTTATTCTTTCACTTTTCTCCTTTTTCTTCGTGCTATTTGTGAATCATGAATTATATTAAGCCTTTAGTTTTTAATAGAGTCATGATGAACAAATTTAATTTGCCAAGGCTATGATGTAGCCTAACCATAATATTGGCATAATTAATTATTGCTTATTCAGAGGGTTGCATTGCAGAGTCATATATTGCTAACGAATGCTTAACATTTTGTTCTATGTATTTTTCTGTAATTGAGACTAAATTTAATCGAGAAGAGAGAAATGATGGAGGCAAGGAAATGATTGGTAAAGAATTAAGTATTTTTTTTTCAAAAAGTGTTCGCTCTTGTGGTGCATCAAAATACGAGATCTTACCACAGCAAAAGTTTCAGATGATTCAATGGTATATTTTGAACAATTGTGAACTTGTCGACCCATTTTTAGCGTAAGTCTTTTGCTTAATCATATTTGAATCATTCAATACACAAATAAATAGTATAATTTTTTTTTTAACTTCAATTGTAGAAAACATAAAATGGAGCTTGAGCTACAAAGTACATTATCTATCGAAGAAAGGCATAAAGAGCAATTTCCCCTATGGTTTAAAAGACATGTAAGTATAGTTTTGAAATTAATTACAAAAAAATGTTGACAAATAATTTTACTAAATTGATATTTTTTTAAAATGGTAGGTTACATCATTGCAAAATCAAGGTTCATAAAAAGTGTCAAATGAGTTATTTTTATTAGCTTGTGGTTCTGATAGACGTGTTAGAAAGTATATAGGATGCATTGTTCATGGGATTAGGTTCCATACAAAAGAATGAGACTTTCATTTGAGCAGTCAAAATAGTGGTGTCATAGTTGAAGGAAATCATAAAGAGGAGCAACTTGACTTTTATGGTATCCTAACTGATATTATTAAATTAAATTATATAAACGATTGTCAAGTAGTTATATTTAAGTGTGAATGGTTTGATCTTGATAGTAAGAGGAAAATAATTCATATAGATGGTAATTTAGTTAGCATAAATGTTAACAAATGTTGGTATGAGAATGACTCTTTCATATTAGCAACTCAAGTGAAGCAAGTTTTTTATTTGGATGACATTAAGTTAGGAAGAGATTGGAGAGTAGTACAAAAATTTAATCATAGGTGCTTGTATGATGTTATAGAAATTGAACAAGAGGAAAATTTTGAAATGTTTGATGTATGAGATAACATAGATCAAGAAATTAAAGTAGTTGACAATGGCAGGTCTATCCATGTTGATGATTTTGAAGAATGACCACTCCATCAAGATGATGTTGCTTCAGAGGTCATTCATTCTAATTTTGTTTATCGGAGTAAGAAACTAACCAATGATGCTTCCATGGAAGACTTTGATCAAAAGGGTCAAGAAGTCTTAAAGATATCAACAATGAAGAATTTCAGTGTAATGATGATGATTATGATAGTGATATAAATCTTAAGTTTTACTAAATGTTGGATTCTTATTGTTGTTATGACTTTTCCCTCTTTTTTTTGCAACATTACAATTTGTTATGCTTTTTTCCTCTTATTTTTTCTATATAAATAATGTCGTATATTTGTTTGTTGGCTAGGAAGAATTAAGCTAGTCAAGGCAATTATCTTTATCTGTTTGCAACTTGTTTCTATTTTCCTCTTATATTAAAATACTTCTGTTTTCTATGAATTTTAAAGGCATAATTACATTAACTATAGCGTTAATCAGTTAACATGTTTTTATTTTTTTCTTAATCAAATAAGAATTTTCATCTAGAAATTAGAATTATAAAATTTGTATCATCATAAAGTAAATATATATATAATTTCTAATAATCACAAGAAATTAAAAGATGGTAGTAGATTAAAGTGAATAATTTAGTAGCTGCATTATATTAATAATGATGGAAAATGAATTATTACATATTTAACTTAAAATATATATTGTTTTCTAATTTAGTGACGTTATTTAACATCACCAATTATGTTATACATAGATGACAACTATATATCGTGATCGATTATGTCATACATTTTTATACTATTTATTATGATAAATATAATATCATTAATACTTATATTTTGGTGACGATAGTGTACGTTACTAATAATGTTATATATAAGTGACAACTAAATATCGTCCCCTATAATTATACATTAATTTGATTTAATCCGTGATGGATGATTAATGTCATTAAATCAATTAATTTATTATGACATTACTTAATATTGTCATACATTAGCATACTATTTGTGACGATAAATATAATATCATTAATACTTAATCTTGGTGGTGATGATATATGTCACCAATGATGTTATACATAGGTGACAACTATCTATCATTACCTATAATTATACACCAATTTGATTTAATCGGTGACCGATAAGTAATATCATTGAATTAATTAATAAATTATGACATTATTTAAAATTATCATACATTGGTATACTATTTGTGACGATAAATATAATGCTACTAATACTTATATTTTGGTGACGGTGGTTCAAGTCACCAATTATGTTATAAGATATATGACAAAATCAGAGTTGTCATTAGTAGTATATATTAACATTAGTGACATCATATCCAACGAGGTATAAAAAGAAAAATGTTCTAGAATTCGTCACATAATACATTTTAAATTTATGACATGATATAATCGTCACCTAATATTTATGTTGTTACTAAAAATATTTCCCTCAACTAATTTTAGTGGAAAATATTGGCGCCAAATTTTTTGTGACGCTATTATACTATTATGTGACCAAATAGAATATCGTCATGTAAAACATTCAAACCATGAAAATAAGTGATGAATTAATGATTTCATCATGTTATGTCTTTTATTTGTGACGAAAAGAAAATATGTCACACGTATATTCGTTTATTAATTGTGAAATTTGTTGTAGTGATTTATGTAGCTTTAATTAGAAAATTCATAGATTTTAATGTGCTTGATTGTTTTTAAATTCACTTACAAATATTGTGGGTTATCACATGAGAGAAATTTTATTGGTACTCGAGAGAGATCTTTAAATAGGATAGGGATTTTCACTTTCAATATGGGTTTTAAAATAAATAACATGATTTTTAGAGTTTAATCCATATTTGTTAAGGTGAAATCATATGCCTTAGTGTCTCAACCATTTGGTGAATTTTCTATTTGGTTGCTCTTATTATTTTCAATTTTGAATTTATCTTTTTTTTTCATTCATCGTCTCAATTATGCAATTCTTTAAATATAATTTAGGATAATAACTTTAATAATTAGTGGTAAATCATTCTCTATGGGTTCGACATCCAATTTTATCCCTTTATTACTTATCACGATTTTGTATACTTGCGAATTTACTACATCACCTACAATAGAGTCAAGCAATAGCAATACCATCTCACCAAATACAAACTCAAAGATAACAATAAACAATCTACCATTTATTTTTACAACTCCCATCAAGCTCATAAATACCAATTATCTTCTATGGAAAACACAAATTCTATCAAGTATTATGGCAAACAATCTTGCAAGCTTCATTGATGGTAGCAAGAGCACTCTAAGGAAGACGAACATATTTGTTAATGAAGAGCAGAATGTTACAGCAGTAGAAAATCCATAATATCAAAGTTAGGAAAGGCAAGACCAAATATTTATGAATTGGTTGTCATCCTCAATGTTTGAAAGTGTGATAGACTCAGTGATGGAGTGCATGAACTTACAAGAAGTTTGAATAGCCTTAGAAAAATTGTTCACTGCCCAAACTACAGTTAGGTTTGTTACTGTATGCCCTAGTACCCATTCGTGTTGTCGAGTTTAGGGTTATGAATATTGTATTATTTTATATTATTAATGAAAAAAGAGTTCTTTATTTACATACATAAATTACTTTCTTTATTAAACCATACTATATAATAACCTATGTGAATTGTCCAGATAATTCATTTAATAGTTAAATAAAATTATCAAAGTCGTTCCTTACGGATACGATCTTGATTGTGCAGTCATATCATATAATAAGCATACTAGATGCCGCCGATGAATATCATGAGATGATATTTGTACTGGTGACAATGAGAATCGTGTCATAAGGGCATTAATATGGAAAAATAGTTAGAGAACTATTTTTCGAATGTGACCAAAGAATGATAAATCACGTGGTATGCATGTAGTCAATGATTTATCATTAGATTGTACTAGTGTGCAAAGTGATCTTTTGACTTGAGACATCAAAGTTGGAGTTTATATGGATACACGTGGTTCATATGGTGTATACTTACAGGATTAGCCATGTCCTACATAAAAGCTAGTTTGGTTATGCGTTATTCATATCTGCCTTCGGATGATGATCAAGATGGGATCCGTTAGCTCGATAATTAAAGTAAGAGTTTCTGCTGATTCTCACTGAGTCGAGTTCTTAGACGAGTGTTGATAAATATCTAAAATTAAAAGTCTCTGGCCAAAGCAAGTTTTAAAAACTCACATGAAAAGTTTATGTTAGAAAGTTCAGGACATATTAATTGACGTTTCGTGAAAAATTTGAGATTCGAGTTTTGACATCTATGAACCTTTTCTCTATCAAGATAGGATAATGGAAAGATTTTATCCATACGATATGTACAATCGCAGTAAGGTTTGATGAAGAAATTTTTCATTGTGGTTTAAGGGTTGTAGCACATTACTAGATGTTACTTACAGTCATTGAGTTTGTTGAATAGTTTAAATTCGAAAAGTTTAAATACGACTCACGGTTAGCTTACAGTGAACCTCCATGGTCACATCGATATCTTTGTGCTTTTGGAAGCTATAGGAGAAAGTTAAATATTATCTAGATGAGGGTTAACACCATTAAGGATAATATGAGGCTAAAATATATATATATAACTACTTTAATGTAAATTACATGCTTAATGGATAATATTAATTATCCAACAACCAAAATGTTGTAGGAAATTATTTTTCATAACCTTGAATTAATTATGAATTATTCTTACACTAATGCAAATAGTTCCTTATTGGATAAGGATGAACAAATTTATAATTATTAATTTTGTAAAAGGTTTTGCATAATTAATTATAAATTAATTTTAAACTAATGTAAATAGTATCCTTAATGGTTAAGGAAAGCAAAAAGTGTAATTATTAATTTGTAAAGTGTTTGCTAAATTAAATAAGTATTTATCAAGGGGTCTAAGTGTAAAAGAACATCTTAAAAATCCAATTTAAGATGAAGAATTTGGAGAAGCTACGGGAAGAATCGAAAATTGAAAAGAAAAAATTGCTCTTCTATTTGGTCAAGCTTCATTCCTCGTACTTGGTGGTGTAGATTGAAAAGAGCTTATATTTTTAAGCTTATTCTTCATCAATTTACTTGCTAAGAAAAGGTATGTTTGATTATTTACTTTGATTTTAACATATTGTGTGTGTGTGTGTGTGTGTGTGTTAATTTGTGCAACTGATGCATGAAAAAATTTAAAACTTTATTGCATGATTAACCTATAGATCACTCTTACAAGGATCATGCAATGATATTTGAGATTCAAAATGCCAAAAAAGAGTTGATGATTGTGAATGACTATTATTAGAAGATGAAGTCACTAGTGGATGGTTTTAGGTCTGCCAGAAACAAGGTAACAGATAATGAATTAGTGATCTTTCTTATGGAATGACTAGGAACATTATATGACCTAATAGTTGTAAACATTACTTCAAGAGTTAAGAAATTCCACTCTAAGAAATCTATTCAATGCTTATTAGCTTTAAGATTAAGGTAGAAAAGAATATGTCAGCTAGAAGTCTGAATGTGCAACCAAACTTCAAAACTAATTATGCCCAATCGAGTATATAACAAAAGAAGAAGGTGGCTAGGTGGTTTCATTCAAAATCAAAATCAGAACCACTATAGGGGAAAAACAATAATAAATTTCTTAAAAATTGTAATCAAGGCAAAGAAAGTGGAAGAATTGAGGAAAATAAAGTATTAAACCTACCTATTTAATCTATACCAATGTGGGACATGTAGCTACAAGCTATTGTCAGGTTCAACAATGATGCTATTCCACAAATCACTAAAAAGCCTAACCCAACGAGATCTTATGTTGCTGCAACTGAGAATGTGATTAACCCTACCTTGTACCTAGACAGCAGGGCAACCAACCATGTGAGAAACAACCTAAAAGTTTTGAGCATTAGATCATAATATAAAGAGATTAGTCTGCTTGAAGTAGGTAATGGATATTAACTCACCAATTCTCATGTTACACATTCAACACTACCAACACTTCACACACAAATTGCAAAACATATTCATCTCAAACATATATTGTATCTGCCACAAATAATAACAAACCTTATTAACATCTCAAAATTGTTACATGACAATTACATTGCTATTGTTTTTCATAAAAACTTGTATTTGTTCAAGGATAAGGACCAAATGAGAATTCTACTGCAAAGAGCGGCTAAAGATGAACTTTACCAGTTGATTTGTTTTCCTTTCAATTCTTTTTCCTCTTCAATTTAAGTGTCTTCACCTCTATCGAAAGAGTCATCAATCAGGAAACATAATTTAGATTTCAATCTTGAGTTAATGTTATCATTCTGTCTATATTTCAGAATCAAGTAGTTAAGAAACAAGTGCTAAAAATGAATTGAACCTACGGAATAGAAGACTAGGAAACCCACAAGTATCAGTACTAAAAAAGAGTATTTCATTTTTTAAGTCTTTATAGATTAATGATAATTCATTTCATTCATTTTACAATGCATGTCAATTTGGAAAAACACATAAATTTAATTTTAAAGTTATTGAAACAAAGACAATAAAATCTCTTAAAATCATACACTTGGACCTTTGAAGGTCTATACTAACATAATCAAATTAAGTTCATAAATATTACATAGCTTTCATTAATGATAAAATATGTATCACTTGGATATATCCCTCAGAAAGCAAAAGAATAGCGTTAAATACTTTGGTAAACTAAAAACAACATATTGGGAACTCTTTTGACGAAAAAAAATTAAGTGTTTTCAATGTGATTAGGAGAAGAAATTAGAGTTTTTAAACATTACCTTAAAGAAGAAGGGATAATCTTAAGATATGCTTGTCCATATACACACCATCAAAATGGAAAAAATGAGAAAAAGAATAGACATGTAATTGAAACATGTCTAACCTTGTTTTCTTAAGCAAACATAACACTTAGATTTTTGTATGAAGCATTCAGTACAACAACCAACCTAATAAATAGACTCTCTACACTTAACCCAAAGGAAAATAACCTTTTGAAGCCTTTTATAAAACCAAACCAGATTAATCTTTTATTAAAATATTTTGGTGTAAATGTTATCCTTTTTTAAGATCCTACAACAAACATAAGTTTAACTTTCACACTTTGAAATGTGTTTTATTAGGATTAAGTGTTTTTTATAAAGGGTATTTATTCATGCATCATACATGTACAATATACATCGCAAAATATATATATATCTTTAAATAAGAGATCTTTTCCTTTTTAAAATGATTGTAACTTCAAAATTCATCATGCATTGCAGTTCAAAAAGTAATCTACCCTTCTAAATCAGCTCTAAATTGTATCTTTTAGTCTTAAAATATTTGGGAACAATCAAAACATAGTTGATAAAGACTCACTGACAGCCACACCAACTACAATAGCAAATGATTCCTAAAACACTTAAATATATGCACATCCAAACATACAAGAAACTAATTTAAACTCTATAACTCAGCCAACAAATTCTAACATAAACACATTAAATGCCATACCAAAACCTTCAATTCCTCAACCACATTCTAACCTTCTTCCCAAACATCCTATGATAACTAGAAGGAAAGCCAAAATTTTAAAACCTAAAGCCTACATCAACTCAACATTGAAAGTCACCAATATATAAACACCACCTGATGTGAGTGTTATTATGTAACTCAAGATGGAAAACAATAATGGAATATGAACTTAATACTCTCATCAAAAATGAAACATGGTCACTTGTACCTTTCAATGCTAAAATAAGATTGGTGGGGAATAAGTGGGTTTACAAAGTCAAACAAAACTCATATTGACCAGTGTTTAGATTTAAGGCAAGGTTTGTAGCCAAAGGATTCCACCAAACACTTAGGTTATATTATAATGAAAGATATAATCTTGTAGTAAAAGCATATATAATTAGGATTATCTAAAGTATAGTAAAAGTAAATGAGTGGGAGTTTAGGCAAGTAAATGTGAACAATGCCTTTTAAAATAGAGATCTTATAAAAATAATGTATATGGAATCACCAGAGGGATTCGTAGATAAAAACCAAACCTAATCATGTGTGATAAGCTAAGAAAAGCTCTTTATGTCTTGAAACAAGCCCCAAGAATTTGGTTCGAAAAGTTAAAGACTATTTTGCAGTCATGAGGATTTAATTACAAAATGTCTTACACCTCTCTGATTTACCAAAAATTTGGAACTGAACTAGTGATTTTAATCATCTTTGTTGATAACATTGTAGTGACAAACAGTAACCCAACCTATACAGAAAAATGATACAAAAACTTCAACAAACCTTTGCCTTCAAAGACCTAGAAAAACTACATTTTTTTTCTAGGTATAGAAGTGACCCAAACCAGAAATTATCTTATCCTTTGACAAACCAAATACATTCGAGACCTACTTAGTAGAATGAATATGAGTATATATAAGAAGATTACAACACCTCTAAGTAGTGGGACAAAGTCTCAAAATGTTAAAGTGACTCATTTTAAGACAACGCACTCTACAAAAGTTGTGCTTTGCAATATGTATAACTAAACTTGAACTTGCTTCTACTATGAATAAATTAATTTAATGTATGACTAATCCATTCAGCCACATTGGGTAGCATGTAAGAGGGTTCTCAAATACCTTAAGAAGACTGCAAACTATGGTCTAGAATTCAACAAACCAATTCATGCAAACCTAGTAGTATATCCAGGTGTAGATTAGGATGTGATTTACAAGATCACATATTAATAACTGGGCATTATGTTTACCTTAGGGAGAATGTTGTATCCTAAAATTTGAAGAAGCAACATGTAGTGGCAAGATCCAATGCCTAATCATAATATAAAGCAATGGCACTTGCTCAAAAATCAACTGGATTATGTGTCTTCTTCAAGAATTTAGCTTTATACCCACCAAAATTTCTCAAATATGGAGCGACAACATAAGTGCAGCGACAATGACAACTAATCCAATATATCACCCACAAATAAACACTACTAAAAATATTGCATTCAACGATACTAAATTCTTGATACTCTTTAAAAAAATGTCAATGAATCACCTTAAAAGCATTTTTCTCGTTTTTAATAGGTATATATTAGCATTTGCTAATACTTCTTAAAAAGTATCAATTTCTCTAAAACTTTATTAGTAATATCAGTTTTCTCTAACACTATGGTTTCACAAAGTAAAATGATATTGTTTTTTATCCATTAAAACGATGTCGTTTTGACACTTGCTTAATGATGTGGATCTTAAACAAATCCACCAATATTACAAGGTGAGTAGCCAGCCAAACTTAAATGGAGCTGAGTGAGATAAATTTGTGAATTAAGTGAAGGGAAAAAGAATTAAAGTAGTTAAGATAAGTTCAAGGTATAAAGGCAAAGCCACCAACCAAAGAGATCACCACCTAAATTCCAGCTACAAAGAAATCTAGGGTGAAGATTTGCTCGAACTTGAAAGCAAACTCAAAAATCTTTTATTCAACTCCCAGTAGGCAAACTCCCGCATACAATGCATTAGAGACCTTTTATAAAGGTTTAGTACAAGTTAAAATAACACTAAAATATATTACATCAAGTGACAAAGTCAAAGAGATAAGACAATTACTTAAAATATAAGACAATCTCAAAATGATAAAATATAAACAAATGCTTTCTTGGTGAAAAAAATTGTCTATACATAATTTTGCAATCTTTATAGTTAACCTCTTATCCTCCATAAATGCATCATTGGATCTTGCAATTTACTTTAAGCTTGATTATTTGAACTTTTAAAGTCACATAAAGGAGATTAAATAATAAAATAGAATGCTAATTAACTTAAATTTCCTTGGTCTTGCCAATTCTCAACTTTTCCCTCCAAGATTGATGTTTTCTTAATTTGCTTTATATAAGTGATGTGACAATCAAGCAAGTGAGATATCATTAATCCAAGTGAGCATAATCAAACTAAGGGAATAACTTGGTTCTTTAAATGGGGCTTGGTCGGAAGGAAATTGAGGATTGAGCGAAATTGAGTTATGGTGTTTAAGTGTATTTTGGTCAAATAAGTGGAGGTATTTGTGGGTTGGTCTTGGGTCAGTTTAGGATGCGTGCTGATGGGTTGAATGTATATGACGAGAGTTTGAGTGTTTAAGGGTTCAGTTCCTTGATTTGTATCTCTTAATTTTTTAAAAAAATTAAAAATTTATTTCAAACATAAAAATTATAAAATTTTGGAGAAAACAACGTCTTTGGGAATTTAATTTTTATATTTTTTCCATTGATATTTGTGTTGCATATCTATCCGGGTTGGAGAAAACTTGTAGTCACGATGATGCCTGCTTACTTCAATGATTCCCAAGGACAGCAATAAAAGATACTGATCATGTTGCTGTCTTATAAATTCTCTGTATCATCAATAAGCCTACTTCTGCTTCGTTGGCTTACGGATTTGAAAAGAAAAACAACGACACTATCCTAGTGTTTGACCTTGGTGGTGATACTTTTGATGTTTCAGGATGATTCTAAAGGAAAACTTCGCTATGATTAATGGTTCGTTGATACGCTACTTATTTTTTAACATTCTTTAAACTGCAAATATGTGATTAATATCTTATCAGTTTGGTCATCTTTAGTGTTTAGTTGATTGATATTTTGTTTCTAAATCATCATTGATTTGCATATAATTAGTTAGTTGCCCTTACATATTTTTTATTTTTTATTTAATATAAATATTTGATTTGGTGGATGATATAGACACGTCTTATGCAATAATTTTGTATTTGTGACCGTTAATCAAATGTAGGGATCCGGGAAACTAAGCATTTGAATGGGGACTAATGCTACTGAGGTAGTCGAGACTCTGTAATATCCTTCTCCCTTTAAGGTATATGCTTCTACTAGAAGTCTCTTTTTTGTGCTCAAATTGTATTGTTCAGTCTTTTTTTGTGTCTCCACCCTTAATATTTTACTGACTGTTTCCATAAGCAATAAGAGATTTAGCTATATACAATTCATATTTTAATGTACTTGGTAGTGGCATTTATGAATTTTATGAGTGGAATAAATATGGAGTGAAATTATATACTTACTGATTAGTTGAAGCTATTTATAAAATTGAGTGTTGAACCTTTTGAATAGAAAGGATGATTTGTTGTTTCTGTAATGTAATTAGTGGTTTATTGGAAATTATGTTTCTGGGAATAAGAACAGAAAGAAAAATAAAATTAATATGTTTTCAGTGAAGAAAGTAGAATGTAGACTTATTGTTGTGCTTGAAGTAGGTTAGCAGTGGTTAATTACGCAAAGACTTTTTATTTGGTGGCTTGCAGAATAAATAAGCAACAATTGTTTGTTGCTTGGAATAATTGTTTCTTTTGTGCTTCAGTTGAGCCTTAAATAAGTCCCAAATACATAATTGTTTCTTAATCATGAAAAATCATAAAAGAGAAAGTTGAGTCCCTTTTTACCACACGTACGTGTTTAGAAGTACAAAGTAAACTAATACATAAGTTTGAGCGCGGCAGAAAAAAAATGTTTAACACCCATACAAAATCAAGACGGGCACAAAGAGAGACTCAGTGAAAGGGTTCATACTAGTTGTTCACGCAGATGCCACCAACTTTTCTCGGTGAGACTTGAAAAAGACCCAACATCTGATCCTGGTTGGGAAAGTTTTCCTCAATTACAGGAACTTTCTTGAAATTTTCAATCCATGCGTGAAAGCCAGGGAATTTGTGGGATTCAAACAGTTTCACTCCAATTACATCTTGAATGACTTGCAACCAATAAACAATTGAAGCAAATGCTATGTCCACAATACCAACCTTGTCTCCATGGAAAAATTTCTTCTCTCCTAGAGCACGTTCTTCAATAGTTTCCAACATTTCCAAGCTTTCCATTATTGCCTTCTCCAGTTCTTGCCCAGTGTTACGGAACATTTTCCAGATTGCAAGACCCTGCCAGAATATTTTGTATCAAATGATTAATAAGATGAGCTGAAAACTTAAAAAATGATGCAGAAATTATCTATTCAACATATAATCTTGACTATTAACATTAATGTGATAAAAAAATAAACTCAAAAAGAATAAAATAGATAAATATGTGAAAGTTGCAAAATAGTGCACCTTGTCTTCGGCAAATTTAATCCAAAAACGAGCAAGGGCTCTATCAAAAGGATCTGTTGGCAGCAAGGGATTTTGAGGCCAAGACTCTTCAATATATTCAATAATCACCATGGATTCGCAAATTCGTTTTCCAGCATGAACGAGCACTGGGGTTTTCTTGTAAATTGGGTTATACTGCAAAAGCAAAGCACTTTTGTTGGAGAGAACTTCTTCAACATACTCAAATAGTATGCCTTTTCGCTTCAGAGCCCATATAACTCTGCAACTAAATGGACTGGCCATGTTCCATGAAGCTTCACTTCACCCATGTTTCAGAGAAATATTCAATAGCTAAATTGAATAGAATAGCTAACCTACAAATCTCAATTTATAGTGATTAATGAAGTCGTCTTGCTTGAGCAGAAAGTTTCAGAATTCGATAAACAAAGCAATTGAAGGTTGAAGTCAAAGAATGAAAGAAGTTATATCCTTCCTTTCTCTATATATTTGTTTAAAATTTAATACGACGACTTTCTAAATTATATATTTGTGTGGTGTATGACTGCTTTTGTAATTTGCGTCATGCGTGTAGTTGTGAATCAACTAATCAATTTAACATTGGAAGTAGATTTATTAAAATGTCTGGATTTCCATAAAAATAAAATAAAATAAAATAAATGTATTCTTTTACAAATCGTTGCTTTGCATTTGTTAAATTTTTGAGTTATGTAATAATTAAAGTAACTAAATGAAGTGACAGAAAAGGAGCAAGGGCGTTTATCTTCTTTTGACAAAAATATTAGAATTAATATACACTCTAAAACACGAGATGCTCACTGAGTTTTTCTCCTCTCATTTTAGTTTTACCTTTAAAATATAATAGAAGTACTCTTGGGACCATTTTATCTAAAATATAATTATTTAAAGATATAGTCAATTCCAAATGTAGCCGCCATGAAAGAAACTTTGCATTTGCATAATTGCTCTGCATATTTTATAATCTCCAATTTGCATACTTGCTCTACATAATGATTCTTGATAGGTGTGTGTGTGTGTGTGTGTGTGTGTGTGTGTGTGTGTGTGTGTGTGTGTGTGTGTGTGTGTGTGTGTGTGTGTGTG
>JAXCLQ010038725.1:2017-18263 GCA_035584115.1 Cedrela odorata | reverse complement strand
TCAAGTAATTTCATTTTGTAATACTCTTTTTCAGGCCGAGTGGATGGCTCCAGAAGTGCTCAGAAATGAACCTTCAGATGAAAAGTATGGCTTTCATTTATTTATTATTATTTTCATCAGACCACTCACTCATTTATGTTATAATCAAAGCAATCTGCAATGCAGGTGCGATGTGTATAGTTTTGGAGTCATATTATGGGAGCTCTCAACGTTGCAGCAACCATGGGGGGGAATGAACCCCATGCAAGTTGTTGGTGCAGTAGGATTTCAACACCGCCGGCTGGACATTCCAGATGATATGGATCCTGCCATTGCAGATATAATTAGGAAGTGCTGGCAGACGTGAGTACATTTGTCTTCACTATTTTGAACATGCTTGATTAGCTATCTATTGTGATATCGTAATTTGTAACATCAAATGCTCAATATGTTTTTGGCAATTTACCTTGAGCTGGAATAGGAATTAACATTGTATGTTGCTTCTGTAGCTACCATTATTCTACTTAACAAACTTTAGGTTTTGCAATGTTGCTGATTATGCTGATGATCTGGTGGTGGGGGGTTGTCTGTTGATGTAGATCCATCAGTTGTGTTTGTTTTACTTCCTCTTTTCCTTTTCATTTCTTTATTCTGCCTGTTAGTTTTCCTTCCTAAACTTTATTTTTTTTCATAACTTCAGTGAACCTTCATATAAATCTTGCTGAGACCTATCTTTTGTCACCCCTGAAGGGTTTCAAAAATTTGTTCTTGAACACTCCCAAGATTAAATCAAGTTACCGTCATATAGAATCTTTTTTGAACTTTGTGTTCAAAGTTACCTTTGCAGTAATGAAGGCATGTTGACCATAATAAAATGTTTGGAGAAGCCGGGAGTAATCTTGGCTGATAATGGTTCAAGGAATTTACGAGCGTTGACTTTGTTTAGAAGCTGTTTAGGTGTATTGGTGAAGGGAATGTAGATAGTAGTATAGAGAAATTAGTTATATTATGGTGGGACGAACAAGGAATGTAGATAGTAGTATGGTGGGATAAACAACAAGAGCTCACTTTGTGAACTTATCGTGGAGATAAAATTGGCATTGTTATGTTATTATTGTCATTCCACATTGTACAGAATGTGAATTTATTAGATGCATTTGAATCCATTAGGCAACATTCTTGTACATAACCGACATTTGTTCATCGTTTTAACATTGTAGAGATCCAAAATTGAGACCGACATTTGCAGAGATCATGGCTGCTCTGAAGCCATTGCAGAAGCCGATAACTAGTTCACAAGTGCCTAGACCAGTTGCATCTGTAAGTAGCGGCCACAAGAGAGGTCAGATATCAAGGTTTGTAGCAGACCCAACAGGCTAAAAATTAAAGTAAGTTTACGGCCAAAACTAAATCTCGGCTTACTGAGTTGCCAAAAAACTTTGGCTAGTGCTGGACTACTGGGAAAAGAAAATGTTTGATTGATGATGATGATGACCCAACATATACTCCAGTTGAGATGATTGTGATTCTTTTTTAACATTTCCTATTTTTCTCTCCCTTTGTATTCTTATTGGCGCAGCATCCTCAATCTTGTGTATTTGCTTGTAAAAAAAAAATTCAATTGAAATTGTTGTTATCAATGTCTTGCATACGTTTTTGTTGTTCATGTGCTGCTTTTGAGGCCATAACTAGATGCCAAATTGAGGCTTTAGGAATTAGTTAGCAGGTGTCAACATATTTTCTTAGAAAAAAGTCTTAGGATGCCTCTAAATTGGCTTGAGAAACAAAGGTAAAGGACATTAAACTGCCCTTTATTTGGCAACTTTATGGGGTACACAAAATAATTACAACCCATTTGTAATTCCATACCAATTTCTTCCACCAAAATCTTTTTTACCATTTACATCTGCATGATACAAGTATTCCCCGCATTGATAAATTATAACACAATGGTTGTAATCTTATCACCTGCTAAAATTTTCGCATATTTATTAAATTCTATGTTGTACTAGTCAAGTTTTTTAACAAAATTATAAATATCCCATAAGTTGGGGCATTCATATAAATGAAAATTCGGTAATTATTACATTACAATTGTTGTATTATAGACTGATTTTGCTTTGTATTATTTAAGAACATAAATATAAATGTTCACCCTCTATTATGGACGAGGAAACTCTTCCAGGATTCACTCCAATGGAAAGGATTAGGTGGGGGAACAAATCCGTCATTGAACTAAGCAAGATATTTTTTGATATTTCTCATCACATGTCTTGTTTCTAAATCAAATGTTTTATCCATGGCTACTTTCTTTGGATCTCCACCATTTCTCACACACCCTCTTCCAAGAACCCACCAGTTTTATTCTTCATCAGAAAATCCTCCATCAAATCAACCTTCACAGCCAAATTCTCCTACTCCATCTCCACAACTAGGTACAGCTTCATCTGAGCAACCAACACCAGTTACACTAAATGTGCAGCAACAGCAAAAGCCTAATAAACCAGCTATTGTTGAAACAACAGACTGGATTGCTTCCTCGTCAACCATAAGATTTGGACTTGGTGCAGGGCTTGCATGGGCAGCTTTTCTTGCTTTTGGTGTTGTCTCTGAACAAATAAAAACCCGCCTTGAAGTCTCTCAACAAGAAGCAAATACAAGGTCAGTTCTGTTTTCTTTCCTCAGTTCTGAAATGATACCATGATTTTGATTAGAAAATTTTATTCTTCTGCCATTAACAAGACTCCATTTTTTTACAGAAATGTGGTGAAGGAAGAGGAAGTAGTGTTGCCTAATGGCCTAAGGTACAATTTATTTTTCAGAATCTTTCTATTGTGATCTTGTTTCTTACAATTCACATATGTAAATATTTGTGCAGATACTATGAACTGAGAGTTGGAGGAGGTGCAACTCCAAGAACAGGAGATTTGGTGATGATTGATTTGAAGGGAAAAGTCGAAGGAAGTGGGAAAGACTTTGTTGATACATTTGGTGGAGAAAAGAAGCCATTGGCTCTAGTAATGGGTTCAAGGCCTTACAGTAAGGGAATGTGTGAAGGAATTGAATATGTGCTGAGATCAATGAAGGCAGGAGGTAAAAGGATAGTTATTATTCCTCCAAATTTAGGGTTTGGGGAGAATGGTGCAGATTTGGGAAATGATCTGCAAATTCCTCCATTTGCAACACTTGAATACATTGTTGAAGTTGATAAAGTCTCCATTGCACCAGCTTAATTCATATGTTATTTATTTTTATGATCAAATAAATGCAATTGTATTTGATGTATGATTTTCTCCGTCGTTTGAGTCATGATTTTTTTTTTTTTTTTGGATAGGAAAAGAAAGTTATAATTTAATCCCATTTGCAACACTTGAACATCACCAATCTCAATGTATATGACATCACTTAATAGAATAACCCTTTTGATATTAGACAAGTAAGCCATAACTTTTTTCAAATGGCATTCTCCTTTTGAGTCATATTTTGATACGCCTGGTTCTCCATAAAATCATAAATACATTATCATTTAACAAAATGGGTATGAATGAAGATTTTTTATAAGGCACTTTGTAATCTAATGAGAAAGAATAGCAGTCTTGTTAAGGGGACGGAACGGAAAGGAAATCCAACTCCGTACACATTGGGATTGATATTTGACCCAAAAACAAACAATACGCCACGCCATCATGAATTGAAAGAAAATTACAAAAGCAATCGAGCAGCAACTACAGACATAATAAGTACAGTTCAGCAGGAATGGGAATCGTTATTGACTCCCATTTCTTAGCTCTCACTGCCATTGTCACTGTAAATTCTCGCCATTTATTTTTCTGTTGTCTCTTCATAATTTGGAGTTCCGAGTGTGTAGTTTTGTTTGTCTGTGTTTATTTGCAGGTGGGTTACCAGTTATTTTTCTATGTAATCACTGCTCTTCTCAAGTTTGATAAGGTCACAGACTTCGCTGGTAATCACTGAGTAGCCAGAACTGCTAATTGGGATTCTTTGTTTGCTCACAAATGGCAGGATTTAGTTAATTTCATGTATGTTTATGATTCCATGGATTCTATCATTGATTTCATTATCTGTTTTTCGTTTTAGGGAGCACAAATTTTATTATAATAGCTGTGTTGACTCTGTTGCTGAAAGGGACATGGCATTTTAGACAGGTAAGCAAATCTCCTTTCTCTATGTAGAAAAAAAAGTAGAATGGAATTCCTTGACAATAAGAGCCAGTTTTTAGCAAATCTTTGTAGATTCAGTTTTACCATAAGCTTTATAATCCTGTTTTTAAGTAAGCCTTGTTATGTTCTGTGATTGCTTGATTTCATTGAATGGTTTTGCTGCTTTAAATTTTCAGGTAGTTTGACACTGCTTGTAGTTGTATGGAGTCTTCGCCTGGCTCTCTTTCTATTAATGGGGTACATTGCACGGAAGCAAACTTCTTAATATATTGAGGATTTTTTTTTTCTGTATATTAATGATACAGAATCTGAATGCAACATGAATGATAAGTTTTTTGACTGGGAAGCCTATAATTTTGATATCAACTGTAAAATTATCAAACATGTAGCTTGATCTTACTTTCTGAAATTGACTTAACCTTATGTCCAACTAATTAGTTATATTGCCAAATATTTTCCATCATTCAGCTACAACCAGGGCCATATCTTTAGGTTTGGTTACTGGCTGTAATGTATTTCCATTGGCTTGCCTTAATTAGAATTAGTCTTTGTTTCAGATAACCTTGCTATTCATCAAAGCTTTCAGATCTTGTCCTTGGCTGTTACCTCTTGCGTTACCTTGATGTTTCTTACTTTATGTTTTCTTGTACTACAAATTATCTTAGGTTCCTCGCATTAGAAGCAACCGTTGTATTGGCATTTTGCTTCTTGATTACTGTTTTAAGCATGAGTGTCCTCAAAGCCAGTTTCACAACATGCTTATTTATGTGACCAGAGTTCTATTACTACACAATCTTGAAGATATTCTTGCAGATTAGATGATCAAAGTTTGCATTACTGGAATTTGACTGACTTTCATTGTGTTAGACTCTAATTAGTAAACAAAGGGTTTTTCAGTATCTTATATTCTAATGTAGATATAGGATCTTATAATTCAAGTTAGAAAAGTTCATAGGAAAGCTAAACATTCGGTACAGATCTATTTTATCTGTTGTAGAGTTAACTTTTTTCCTTTTGAAGTAGCATTGCTATTTGGGTCTCTTATTATCAATACACTGTATCACAAGATCATATGATGTGTTGGATAAAGAGTATCACTATGACTATGTGTTCATAAGGAGTACTATACCTTACAGTTTATCTTATAATTTATAGCCAATTAAGTTATAAATTTTGAGTATCTTTGTAATCTAAACTAATTCTTAAGTAATTTAGGGATAATGCTAAATGTTATTCTCTAATTGGCAGCTGAAAGTGCATTTACTTCCAGAATAGTTGTGTTTCTAATAATTTTTTGTTTTTTAAGAAAAAATTAATTATTCTTTCGAACAAACATATTACTTAAAGAATAAAGTGTAAAATTAAGGTGAAAAGGCAGTTCACCATATTTGTTGCTAAAACTGGTACTCTCAAAAGGGGACAAAGGACAGGGGAAGCAGGGGATGTTGATGTTGCATAAGAATAAGAGGTCAGATGATAGAAGAACCATTTTTATGTCTTTTGAAGGATAATTCTTGATGCATTTCTGTTTAGGGGTTATTAGGCGGTGATCATAACAACTTATTGCTTCTAGTTTAATGTTGATGATAGCCTCTTCTAGTATCTTAAAAGAACATCCAGCAAGCATACCTTTTTCAATGTAGCCTAATCTCCACTATTATACCTCCTCTGGCATGAATAATGGCATTTTATTAAGTCTAGCTCATAATTTGTCATGCTATCTTCTTGATTCTTAGACACTTGCAGAGTTACCCCATTGGTCGACTATGGATTTTATCACCTTGTTATGTTTCGTTTGTGACTTTTACTCTTTTAAGGTGTCCTGACCACGATTCTGCAGTGGGGTGAGGATCGACGTTTTGATGAAATGCGTAGTAATTTGGGGAAATTGGCTACCTTCTGGATATTTCAGGTATCTTGTTTTTCCTGCTTTCTACACTAGAGAATCAGCTAGAGCTCTCTCTTGCTCATTCATGGTGGAATATATTACCTTTAAAATATAATTTATGCAATTTACACGGCAGGCTGTCTGGGTGTGGTCTGTGAGTTTACCAGTAACAATGGTCAATGCAAGTGACAGAGATCCATCTGTTCAGGTTGAGGATGTAATTGGGTGGATTATGTGGTCTGTGGGTGTTTCCATTGAAGCCACAGTTGATCAACAAAAAACTGTATTTCAAGAACTCTCCAGAAAACAGAGGAAAGTGGTGTAATGTAGGATTGGGGAAATACTCTTGCCATCCAAACTATTTCGGTGAAGTTAGTTCTTTCATTTCTTTTAAATGGCACTATTCTTAGATCTGGTTGTTGAGTCTGCAATCCTTAATTCCAACCATTGTCAAGTGACACCACACTTTTTCCACGGTTAAGTAATTATGTTTCTTTGTTTTTCTTGTGGATAGCTTGTTGATTTCCATGTAAATCATTTTACTTCATATATGAAATTTTTATACTGCTTCTTATCCAACCAGGAAAAGGAAATGGCAATGGTTTTATAAGAGAGGCCTCCGAGTTAAAATTTTTATCCTCCTAGGACAATATTAATTATAAGCAGGTACACTCACAATAATCAGGAGGATCCTCTAGAATTAATGTCCAAGAAGTCACATTTGACATGTAACAACGTGACAACATAATTAAGACTTAGTATCACTACAGCTGGTGGATTGTTTGATAGTTACTAGTCTCCAAGATTACTGTGTCCCATATTTGCTTAATGAAGGATATGTATGGTTTCTTCTAATCTTCTTGTAGAATTTTTGTGTGGTCTTTTTCATTCTTTCTAAATCATGGTCAAATTATTTGTGGTTACCTAATTTTAAGCATTATTCATTTTAAATGACAGTAATGGTGTGCATAGCCACAATTACACAAACTCAATGACGTGCAAAGTTATAATAGAAACAAACATCTATGAAATTTAATGGTGCCTTGCATGCACCATCATTCAATCAGACCTTACCAGCATCTTAACTATAAAGATACTCAACTGATCTAGCAACTTTGCTAGCTGTTGTCTTGATGTTAACTTCTATCAATAAATGTTGTATTAAGATTTTCCTATTGTGGGGAATTTTTGTTGCTTCTACCACAGTACTGGAAGGTGCTGAGTGGCTTGTAATCCTTGGACCAATCTTTCTCACATTGTTGCTTCTTTTTATCAGTGGCTTACCATGGCTTGACGTTTGCTTTCCTTGTCTTAGATTTTATTGTTACATAATTCACCTCCATTTGAAAAATATGCTTATGATTCTTTACATGATTTATATGAATTGGATGCAGGAGTCGGCAGACAAGAAATTTGGCAATGTGGCTGCGTACCAACTGTATAACAAAAAAACCAGGTCGATTTACCCCTTTGCCTTCAATGGATTTTCTAATAATACAATCTGGATGGAACAAACTGAGCCTAACATGTTATGCTCATTTTTTCAATTTGTGAATTTTTTTGTTTCAGCCCACTTATTCCATTGCCCCAAGTAGTGTACGGGAACTTGCCTTTGTGGTTCAAATAAACTTTTCTCTTTGAATTTCCTTTGTACTGCCGTAATCTTCCGCAAGAAGCACCAAACTGGTGAGATTACAATATGTTGCCAGAATAATTTTATCACTGATGCTATATATCTTAAACAACATTAACGTAACGTTGACTTGCTTGTACTCAATGTTGACAATATGTATATAATTAGTTAGTTTGATGCATCTTGTCTACTTTTTTAAAATTTTCAATAGAGCAATTGATGTATTTGTGTTTATGCAATAATGCTAGACTTACAAATTTAAGTATCTCAAGTGATACAGCAGTGGACTTCTGAGTACTAACAGATATTTTTATACCATTTAATCAATTATTCATCATTTGTTTGTAGTCTTACAATCATACTATACAAGAAACAAAGTTTGAAAAGTATAACATTAGTCTTATCTATGTAGTTAAATGTTTGTTAATTGTAATTGTTGGGAGTTGCCGAACTATGATAGTAGGTCAGATTGTGTAACTGGGTACTCATGATTTATCTTTTCTGCTTCCTTAGATGTTTGTTTTCTCCTCGTTGTTCTAATTACAGGGCTTTCCTTCAAACTATTCAAATAGAGATTATCTGCTGTAACCACTGGAATTGCAGTTGCTATATAACAATGTTATTACCAGCTCTATATTTTATGAATTTCATACGGCATAATAAAGGTTCATTAGCATAAATCTGAACAGATAAAAAAGTTATCGTTCTGATAAAATTCCATTGTAATTTTATGTTTTGAAGTGCTTATACTTTCATTTACTTCGAATATATGAATTAATGCTGCCATATTCATTGGTGCAAGGTATAGAACAAACCAGAGACAAAGAAGTGATGGATTGAAGATGGGTTAGCATATGCTAATAATACTTTGGATTTTGCTGGGTTGTAATTTTTCATATTGGTCGTCCAAGGTTCTGCCTTATAATTGTAATTATTCTTGTAATTCTTTCTACTAGCATTTGCTTAAGAACCGCTAGGAAATAAACAATTCTACTTTGTTAAATTTCGGGCTTGTTTACTTATCCTATGAAATTCTCTTGGAATACATGCAGCTAGGCTTACAGTGAATCCTTTCTTCCTATTTTATTTTTTTTCCAGTTTCTGGGAAGCGTCGAAAGTCTTAAAATCGTTGACTACGAGACACATTTCGAATATGAAGCTTTAACAAGTAGAGAAGAGAGGAATAGGATTGCTGAAATGGAGTTAATCGTTTTTAATATGTTGGTATCGATATGTACAAGAATAAATGCCCAATTATGTTGAGGGGGGAAAAGTGAACAAATAATACCCCTGCTAACAAAGAACCTCTTAAAAGCTGAGGCCAAACAAATGAATACAGAAGCTGGAAAAAAATCACAAATTTGCTGTCTTATTGATATACTCCAAGGAGAAGACAGCACCAGACCTCGCCTCGTTTGATGACCGCGAATGTGACAATAGAATGTAAATGACCCAAAAGTGAAGGCACGCCAGGTATACCAAAGACCACAATTTTGCGGTTGGATTTCTCCTCAGAAATACCACGCCAGCCAAAAATAGAGAATCCAACTGCCGAAGCAGCGATCCTATGTGCTTCCTTCCAGAACGCATTTTGTCCTCAAAAAGAGGCCCCAACTTTGATTGGGAGAGTTCCCATGCTCCAGATTCTAAATCTCTTGATGAGGAGCTGGTCATTGAGTTATTCTCATCCAGCAACCTCGAAACTGCCTGCAAAATGGGTTAGGCACAAATTGTGAATTAACTGAATCTGTTACATTTTTCTTTTTTTCAAAATGCAAAATGTGGTTCTAGGAGGAAAATTTACCTCTATTCTGAAAGCAAGAGTCGCCTTCTCTGAGGAGAGAGCCTCGACCTGGTTAAATGAGCAGAAATAAAAATGTTTAAGTGCGTAGAAAGCCCATAGGATGCAGCATCCTATCAATCAACGCTTATGATTCCAATAACATCACATGGCCAGCAAGTCCTCTAGTTACTGGTTAAAAGTTTCAATCATTATCTCTTCCCCAAGATAATGCAAGAACATTGTTTACAATACATCAACCTGGTCAACAAGTCCTTGACTACTAATTAATTTTTCAATAAAACAGCAAGGCAAAGGAGTTTATTTCCAATGCCAGATCATTACAACGAGATCAACGGCTAATTAGCAGTGTTCTAAAAGAATTAAGTGATAGTAAAAATCCAAAGAGGAATTTTAATTATAGGGCTCAGGAATCAAGTGACAATTTGTTTTCAAATCTACTACCTCCGTACTTCTCTGAAGCTCAAAGGTTTAAGATTTTTTTCTGTGTTTCACAGGTCTGAGTAAAATATTACAACTGAACATTTCCCAGTCTTGCCATGAAGATGAACAATGTGAATCATGGCAAAACTAGCGTATCATGTACTTCCATCCACATGAATAAACACCAAGCTAAGCATCCTCATTACCAGAAATAGTGGAGCAATAAAGTAAAAAGTTTAAAAGGAAAACCTGTGCTTGTTTCTGGATTAAATGGTCTGTCAGCTGACCAAGCTTTCGCTTTAGCTCAATTTCTACTTCTGTTGGATCCTCTATCTCCTTCCTCGTCATTTCAATGCCTTCTTCTAGCTTCCTCGCCTGAAATATTACAAATAAATCCTTAAGCATGAATGACATCCAAACAGATATAGAAATAATAAGTTCTAAACATGAGAATGGCTCGGGGTACTAAGTCATTGCCCTATAAGACTTTGAACCTTTTTTAAATGCATCGCGTTGTTTATTTCATGGCAACATTAGGCAACTAGATCATAAGGCCAAAAGAGAGTTAGGTGAGAAGGAATCTGGACTGTCAAGGCACCTTATTTAAGATATAACCAAATCAAGTAATGAGCATCCAGGAAAATGGAATTATGACTTTTGAACTGTCTACAAGCAAAGCAAGGATCCTACTTAAATGCAACCAGTCTATCAGTGCCCAAAAAGGTTTTCAAATACAATTAGAACATGAAAAAGACGTAAAATAATTATTGATCCATAGGATGTTTGGAAATGAGTATCCCTTTATGACACGGCCTAAAATACAATAAACTTTAGGCATCAGGCAACAACTTGCAAAGTGCCTAATCTCTGGGCATTTAAGCACAAGATTCTACAACACCTTAACATCACAATTCACGAAATGAGTAAAACATGAAAGCTAACCTTATCTTGCAATTGTAAGGTTTTATCTGACATGAAAGAGTATTCTGCCTCAAGTATCTCCCGTTCAAATTCAACTTCTTTAGTAGCTGCTAACTACAACATTTTCACATAAAATGAAAATCTTATCACAAAACAGTCAAGCAAGAACCATTTTCTGCAGAAGGATAATAAAGAGAAAAAAAGGAGAAAGAAAAAATAAATAGATAAAAACGCATCCTGCACAACCTATAAGGCCTGTCAGTTATAACTCACTTGCTTTAGGTATGTTCCATTCTGGTGAGAATTGGAAATCGTTCTGCTGAGTTCTACAACAAAGAAGAGGTATTTCAAGACCCATTCCAAGTGATGAATAACGCAAGATATATCTCATGCATATCGATCAATTTCTCTTCAATTACCATTCAAAAATCACATTGCCCTACGTATGCAATTAATGGATGGTATGTTTAACCATCATACCAAACTGTGAGGAATTATAATAAATTGTTGTTAAGGTGAAGAAAGTCCAAATGAGACATAGGTGAAGGTGATGTATTGTGAGAGCATATGGCACTAAAAGCAGCCAGCTGAGTCAGTACTAAACAAATGAATGATTCAATTAATTCGCCTTAAATAGTTGGGATCCATGTTACAAAACTTAAATATAAATTAACTACCAATGTCAGACATGTTGTGGCATGGGCAAATAATGGGGTGGAGTGTCACACATCAATGAGTGTGTTTATACTAAATAAGGGAACAAAAATTATAACTGAATTGGAACAAGTATAAATATTGAACTGCACTCTTCTAGGACCAAGAAACCCCATTTTATGATTACTTTGCTGCTTTTATCAATCATACTGTATGGCTACTTCATTCTATCCTCAACTCTTAGGATTACAAAAAGAAGTTGGAATCTTTCACAATACAGCAATAAAATCAGGTATGAACCACAGCCTATTCAAATTCTATTATCCTCTTATAACCCTACGACCACAAGCAGCAGCCAATTTTAGCCCACATATGATTCAAATAGACAACTGCTATTAACCTGTGTTGAACTCAATATGCGTAAGACCAGATTCAATAGATTGACAGTCTTCATTCTTATCAAGCAATTCGACAGTAAAACCACAAGAAGTCATTAACACATATACACTTATCCTATTTAATTACAATGGGAAGTGGTTGTACTGCAGTGCTCTCTTTGGGGGGTGGGGGAGGGAGTAGGGAAAAGCTTATATTTCATGATATGTGAATGATCAGATAATATCCAAAGATAGCATACCTTCATGGGCCACTTCTTTTAACTCTATTTTTTGTCGGAGTTCTACTACCTGATCAGCCTGGCCCACAAAAGCAGAAAAAATATACATAAACATATAGTTTTGTGCATTCATGAGAGAGTGAAATTTCATAGGTTAAAGCAAAAGAAGGCGAGTGACGTATTAATCCTGTTTCACACTATAACTTATCAATGGATCACCACTGAAAATATGCAAATATCTCATCAGTAAATAACCATGACTGCACCACTAAAATCCTCAAAGAACAACTAGCAAATCTTGAATCACATATAATAATTCATCAACAATAGATTTGTCAAAGCAATAGCATGCTAATAAAATTATACAAGAAACAATCCAAAAGTAGGATCTACATTAATGGCAAAAATATATAGCTCCACAATTACTAAAACTCAATGTAACAATATTCAAGTTTGCACATATCATGCAAGGGACAGCATAACAGTAGCACTCCAAGGAACCGTGTTAATTTTTTATTTCCCTTTTTTCTTTTAACTTAACCTTTTCAAATACATTAAAGAATACTGCTGGTTTCCAAAAGTAGAAAACTTGACAAGAAAGCATTTACCAAAAGTCAAAGAGCATTGTAAAGATGCAGAAGACTACATATTCAATACTATGACACACACACAATGTACTTCAGGATAAAGAAGACCATGTATTTGACAGTATGACACGTGCAATATATTTTCCTTTATAACAATTCCAGAAAAAAAGTCATTGTCCAAGAAGACAATATGTAAGGAACAGTTAACAGAATAAAGAAGGCGGTGGATAGGATCAACACAACAATGTAATTAGAATAACATCATACCTCTACTTCAAGTTTCTTCTGTGCAGTAGCAAGGGATCTTGCAAGATCAGCATTTGCAGTCTGCAACCAGCATTGATCTTTAGAAACCACAAATTAACCCCCAATAACCATGTGGCAAAAACTTAAAAGTAGAAATAATTTGGAGTGCACATGGCAGACAAGCATAAAAATTGATGACACCATCCAAATAGATGTAAACCAGCCATCTAAACCATACTACAGTACCTCCAATTTAGCCAATCGTGTAAGGGCTTCCATTCTAGTATTATTATGTCTTTGCTTTTCTAAATCAACAGCCTCCATGGTCTCCATCATAGTTGTCTGAAGCTCTGAAGCCTGATTCAAGTAAGAAGATAATGTTAACTCTTACCAATAATACTAGACAATCTAGGATAAACCCATAAAAAGTTAAGAAAATGCTATAAGCTCCCGAGCTTGTTTCATATTTTGAGCAAATCATAAAGAGTCAAGAAATCATATATGAACAACAAAATTACAAAATCACTGCCACATGCAAATTTGTTTCCTATGCATCCTAATGACAAAAATTCAAAAGAAACAAGCATGTTCCTGAAATTATTAAACAAAAACATGTTCTTTTAAGAATATTGTTCAAGGGGAATATATGTATACACACACATTTTAAAAAAATGCAAAAGATAAACGGATAAATATGTGGACTAGATGTCCACAAATAACCCCTTGTAATAAAAAAAAAATACCTCCTAAAAAGCCTATTTGTGACCATTAGGTATACCATTACCTAAACCAAAAAAAAGAGGGGGAGGGGGGGAGAGAGAGGAAAGATATTTAACTCCTTGTAATAAGGGGATTTGGTGAGTTTCACATGTTTAAAATTACATGATACTATCTTTATGTATGAGACTGCTTCAAGATCAAATAGAAAACCCATAGATTTGCTCCCTTCAATTGCTTTAAAAACCACAGTAGCTTTTATATCCAATATGAAATTGCAACAGAAAGCTTGTTCCTTTGAAATATGAATATCACCTACAGAGAGAAGGAAGACAAATGGGAAAGAAACAAAGCAGTGATCACTATTGCTTTCTCATTCAAAGCAAACAGTGAATGAATAAATGAGTATATATTCCATGAGCGTGTGTGTCTTGAGTGTTTGTAGTCAGGTTTGTTGGAATTTCCCAACAATGAAACACCAAAGAAGACTTTCATCCTCAGCTCTACCCAAACTTGCCAAAATCCTGGTTACTTTGACATTTTGTTGGAAAGCTGAGATCATAAAGTCAGGACACTTTACCACATCAAGCACATCTCCGATGCTAGGGGTGAGGGACTTGGCAGAGTTCTTAGGTCCTATTCTTGTACTCTCCATCATTCTACAAGCTACCCTTTTTCACAAATCACAATATAAGGATGTTAAATTATCAGGATCAAGTTTGAGATTCAGGAGTGAATCTTGTCCTTCTCTTTCCAACTCAATTTTCTACTGGATAAATGAAGCAGTAAATGATTGCACATGGCTTTTGAAGGTTTGATTCAATAAAGGAAATGTTCAGTTCCAGTATTAAGCCAATTTGACTATGCTGATTTTTGAGTCATTGTAGGAATCTGAAAAAGGTTCATAACTCGTAGCTATGCATGAAAATTTATAAAATTGCCTCAAATCAAATATAGTAATCAACGTGGACAAGTTGAAAAATGTCATTAAGTTGTTCATTCTAGATAGACCGTGGGTTTTTTTAACATGTAGTTCTTCACTTCAAATTATTTGATAAATAGGTTCAAAATCCAAAGCTTGCTTAATGTGGTCCCAATCGACCTCATCAAATCCAATGACGGTAAGAATGATATTAAGAAATATAAAACGTTTCAAATTTCTTAATTATGCAAATAATTCAAAACAAAGAAGACATTATTTTCTAAGTCATCAAAGCAAAACATTAATTTGATCAACCTGATCATCAAATAAAAAACTAATAGTAGTGAGAATGCTGATAAAAATTAAATCACTGATAACATTACCTCTTTGGCTTGTTGTTTTGCTCGTTCTTCAAGTATTTTCTCCAAGCTCTGCTTTTCACCCTCCAATCTAGCGACCATATTTTCACGCTCTTTAATGGTCTCCACAGCTTTAGCTGCTGCTTTTTCAGCCAAAATCTTCTCCCTCCTCTTCCTCTTTTCCTCCCTCTCTCGTTCACTTTCAGACTCAGAAGAGGAACCCAAATCTGAATCAGAATTAGACCCATCATCACTCATTGAAGAAGTAACTCTCTTCAAATCATTTGATAAAGAAGTTCTAGATCCAGCATTTGATTTACTGTTACCTCTCATACTACTTCTTATCTGCTTATCAACATCATTCATTCTGATCTTCACATCAGACAATGCATCAACTTTCCCTGACGCCATATCTAACTGGCCATTCTTCTTCACATCATCATTATCTTCATTTCCCTCGTCTTGACGTTTCACATCTTTCCCTTCCAAATGCTTCCTATCAGCCTGCATTTCTACACTCGAAGACCTCTCCGAAGAGCCAGACTCTTCCCCATCACTCGGCTTACTTCCACCATTTACCTTACTTCCCAATGCAATATCCGACCTCCGTGCAGACTTAAGCACACCACTATTAGCAACCTTCCTACTCCTATTCCCCAAACTGGCCCCCTGTCGCCTCTCATCCCTCCTAGGACTCCCCAAACTCGACGCCTTAGTAGGCGTACCAAGCAGTTCGGTCCAGTCACTATCAGTGAGCGTAGACTTAGGTTTTGAACTACTAAACGAATTATTTCTATTAAGAACATTAACATTAGCGTCGCTCTGCAATTTGCCTCTATAATCATCGTTCTCTACTGTTTTCTTCTTCAATTGATCCTTCAATGACACAGAACCACTGCTTTTAGTTGGGACATCGACTGTCGGATCATCAGATCGAGGCTTCTCGCCCTTGCCAAGCGATTCAGCCGCTTGTTGATCGATCTAAACCGTTGATTAAGCAAATTCAATTCGGATACAAATGGTAAAACAGCAGAAAAGTAAACATAAAAACAAATTTTTCTCGGGAAACAAACAGAGTGAATTAAAAAATGGAAGAAACGAGGAAGAGAGAAATCTCACCTGATGAAGGAGGGTTTCAGCGACTTTGAGTTTGTTGGAGATCCAATGCGCCATTTCTAATTGATGAATTACAATTCAAAAATCTGATTTATAAATTTACACATTTGAATTGAATTGAATTGAATTAAGCGTAAAAATAAAATAAATGGCCTTTATTTTCTTTTGCTTTCGTTTAACGAAGAACGGTTAGCTGAAGAAGA
>JAXCLQ010038704.1:0-13383 GCA_035584115.1 Cedrela odorata | reverse complement strand
TAGGGATTAAAATTCTTGAATTTTCTAAGTGAAAAAATTCATATTATTTATGAATTATTTATTTTTGATTACTTATTATATATATAAATGTTAATTTAAAAATAATTTTATGTGTTAATAAATTATAACTCCTATCACAAATAAATAATAATAATTTTTTGAAAAAGTAAATGAAATCTTAAAATTTTTATATTTTCTCTTGATTATTTATATTTCTCTTATTTGCTTGCTTAATTTGACTTAATTATTCTAACCTTAACGCTCCCCGTAAATAAATTCATTATTCATTCCCCAACTAAAATTACAACCTAATGTAATAGCGGGCGGGAAATTGAAAATATTCAATCACCGCGCCCAATAACCCGCAAAAATTTCAAAATCCAACCTCACTCGCCATTGGTCCATTTTAAATGACGCGGATCGCTCCTAAAATCGTTTACAACCGTCGATTCCACACCAACTCAAAGGCCCAGATCCTCCACACCTCCGATCCTTACTCCAGACGATGCTCTATAAAATCAACGCAGGCTATAACAAGTCACGGAACTGTCATCCTGAAAGCCCAAAATTCTCTCTGTCAAAGCTTTTTGTTGCTTCGTTTTAGGAGCCGGTAGTGTTTGTTTCATCAGAGAGTTCGGGTCGAATCATGGATACTGGAGGGAAAGTGAAGAAGGGCGCTGGAGGAAGGAAAGGAGGAGGTCCAAAAAAGAAACCAGTTTCCAGATCAGTGAAGGCGGGGCTCCAATTTCCAGTTGGTAGGATCGGTCGTTACTTAAAGAAAGGGAGGTATTCGCAGAGGGTCGGCACCGGGGCTCCGGTTTACTTGGCTGCCGTGCTCGAGTACCTAGCTGCTGAAGTTAGTAACATTTGAATTATTAACTTTGTGCTTCTTATATCTGATTTTCGTTTTAATTTTCTGTAATTTGTTAAGTTTGTTCTTCAAACCAGAACAAGTCACAAATAGGTGAAAATAAGTTATACTTTCTTGTATGTTCTTATATTTCCCAGTTACCAAACAGAAATTATAATATCCTTAGCTTAATTGAAATGATTAGTCTTCAAATTAAATCAAATGCCAATCTCTTGTTGAATATGTGTAGGTTTTGGAGTTGGCTGGGAATGCTGCACGCGACAACAAGAAGAACAGAATCATCCCGAGGCACGTGCTATTAGCCGTGAGAAATGACGAGGAGCTGGGAAAGTTGCTTGCCGGTGTGACCATCGCTCACGGTGGTGTGCTTCCAAACATCAACCCAGTATTACTGCCAAAGAAAACAGATAAGGGCACGAAGGAACCCAAGTCTCCGACCAAGGCCACCAAGTCTCCAAAGAAGGCATAGATAGTTGTATCTTTAATGTTGTATGTAATGTTCAATCTAGGATTTTGTCTTGCCTTTCTTGTTGTTGAATGTTTAGAGAAAAATGTGAAGGATTTGGTGTTGTATTTTTGCTTGGAAATCAATTTGATGGACGAATCGATGTTGAAGTTCGAAGACAGCCTGTTTTTGTTATTTACCTATTTACAGGGGTTTAATGATATTGTATTAATATATGTAGAAATTTTTTAATTCCATGGCTTCCTCTCTTCGCCAATTAGAAACGATGCCGTTCCTTAACTAACTTGGACTTCCTAGCCATAACAATTGCAGCTGTACTTGCTATGTCTAAAACGGTGTCGTGTCGTTACTTACACTGACTTTCCCCGCTTATTTCTTGTTAGTTAATCCCCGTTTTTGTTCATCTCCCGGATCTATACATCCTTGGCCGGCTTACGAAAACAGCTAATGAAGTGCCTAAATGGCAGTATTCATCTATCCCGAGTTACACGCTTCGCCAGATGGTTGTCGACAACTGGCAACGCCCGCACCAAATTATTTATTGGAGGTCTCTTCGCTGAACTTATTTTTAGCTAAAAATTGATTCGTGCTCTTTCGAAGCATGCAATTTGTTTTTTGATTTCTCGAGTAACTTGTAGAGTATTATATTTAAGATCCCAAATTATGTTTAAATTTTTGCGATATAATTCTTTACTGATCCATTTTTATCGTGTGTACTGACACTTGGTGTCCAAAATGTATGGAAAGAATTCAGTCACTGATATTAGGCAATTTCAATTATGGTTAAATGATTCTTCACTCAGAAAAATTCCCCTTTATTAGATTGCATCCAAATTAGATTTGAAAACTTTGAAATGTATCATTTTTTCAAGAATAGCTTTTATGATGTGAACAATACATTTGGGAGTTAATGATTATGATAATTTTTATGAGTAAGATAGAGTTTATTTGTTGTTAAAACAAATAGCAATATGAAAACATCTCCTGCAAAACAGAGAAAGTAACAGTATTATTTTAATCATAAGTCTTTAATCATTACATAGCCCTTATATAAAGAGCTAATAACAAAAAACAAATTTATTTGCTGAAAATAAGGTAAAACAAACTATAAATAGAAAATTGCATCAACAAATTTCTTGAAAATTTGGTCTTCCATCATTTGCTACATATTCAAATTAAAGAAGCAATATCTTAGCCTATTTTCCAATGCTTATGTAACTACTGAGGCATTCTTCCAACACTCCTTAAAAACTCAAACTTAGCTTTAAGCAGTGTTTTTGTTAACACATCTGCAATTTGTTCTTCAGTTCTACAATATAATAAACTAATTTCACCTTCTTTTTATATTTCTCTTAAGAAATAGATTTTGATATTAAAATACTTAATTCTATCACGAAAAAACAAGATTATTTGAAATCGAAATTGCAGCTTGACTATCTATATGTATTAATGTTGGCTCATTCTACTTCATATGTAAACTTGCAAGAATCTTTTTAATCTAAATTATTTGATTCACAGCTATAGTAGCTAGTACATATTCAGCCTCAGCTGTACTTTGAGCAACAACATCTTACTTCTTTGAACACCATAAAAACACATCTGATCCAAAACCAAAACAAAACCCTATTATGCTCTTCATGTTATTAACAGATCTTGCCCAATCACTATTAGAATAACCATGAAACTTAAAATTTAGGAAATAAGAGTATTTGGTACCATAATCTATTTTTCCCTTGATATATATAACAACTCTCTTGGCAACTTGAAAATGTAATTCATTGGTACAATACATAAATTTTAAAAGTAGACTTACTGCAAACATAATATCAGGTCTGGTTGCTGTAAGATAAATTAAACAACTAATTAGACTTCTTTGTAATCCTTCATCAACCTTGGTTGCTCCATCATCTTTACTAAATTTCTCTTTTTGATTCATTGGAGTATTTGTGCTTTTGCAATCCTCCATGTGAAACTTCTTGAGTATCTTTTTGCATATTTCTTTTGGCATATGAACACTCCATCCATGCTTTGCTTTACCTCCAATCCCAAAAAATAAGACATTAAACTAAGATCTGTCATCTCAAAAGCTTTAAGCATTTTTGATTTAAACTCCTTTACCAACTTCTCACCACTCCCTGTCACAAGCAAATCAACAACATAAACAAAAACTATAATTAATTCAGAAACAACACCTTTTATATACAATGTGGTTTCACTTGGACTCTTAACAAATCCAAGACTAAGAAGATGTCTATCAATTCTGCTGTACTAGGCTCTGGGAGCCTGTTTAAGACCATATAAAACCTTCTTAACAAATAAACCTTTTCTTCTTGTCCTTTGACATGAAACCCTTCAGGCTACTCTACAAAAATCTCCTTCTGTGAATAACCATTTAAGAAAGCAGATTTTACATCTAATTGATAAAATTTCCATCCCTTTTGTGTTGTCAAGGCAAGAAACATTCTAATTGTATCAAGCCTTACTACTTAGCAAATGTTTCTGAGAAATATACTCCAAATACTTATGCATACCCCTTTTCAACCAGCCTAGCTTTATATTTGTTCATTGAACCATTTGCATTGAACTTGGTTTTATAAACTCATTTGACTTCCATAAGTTTTTTATGTTGAGGTATGTCTACTAATTCCCAGGTGTGATTTTTTTTTCTATCATACTGAGCTCCTCTTTCATTGCCTTGACCCACTTGTCATCCTTCTTTGCTTCCTTAAACTTTATAAGCTCAAAGACAACTATATTACATCTTCTATAAATGTCAGATAATAACCTCGTACCTCTAACTGGTTCATCATCTATATTTTTATCTCTATTTTGCCAAACATCCAAGTACTACTTCTTCACTGACTTCTCCTAGTTCCATTGCTTTTCTTCCATGAACTTCACATCTCTTCTTACAATAATTCTTCTATTTTATGGTTGGAAAATTTTGTAAGCTTTATATGAACTACTATATCCAATGAACACTCCTAATTCTGTCTTCTTATCTAGTTTGTCTCTTTTCACATGTGGCACATAAGAAAAACAAAGACAACCAAAGACTCTTAGATGTTGCAAGTCTGGTTTATAGCCAAACTAAGCTTCAAATGCAATTTTCTTATGCAGAACTCTTGTTGGCAGTCTGTTCAAAAGAAAAACTGCAGTATTTGAAGCCTCTGCCTACAAACTCTTTGGCAAATCCTTTTCATGCAACAAGTACCTTGTTATCTCCATTATACTTATGTTTTTTTTTTTTTCTCACTTACACCATTTTGTTGTGGAGTATATGGTGTTGTGAGATAATGCTCAATTCCTGCTTCAATACA
Source organism: Cedrela odorata (assembly GCA_035584115.1). Taxonomy (NCBI): domain Eukaryota; kingdom Viridiplantae; phylum Streptophyta; class Magnoliopsida; order Sapindales; family Meliaceae; genus Cedrela; species Cedrela odorata. Next base: position 8,726 of record JAXCLQ010038704.1, on the reverse strand, counting down.
AAACTAATTGAATCTTTCACTAGTATATTCCTTCTCATTATCTAACCTTATTAGTTGAATCCTACAACCACTTTGATTCTCCACCCATGTCTTATATTTTGAAAACACAACAACAACCTTAGATTTGAATTTGAGAAAGTAAATCCAACAAAACTTGGTAAAGTCATTAATAAATGTAATGTAGTACTTACTACCATTTAAAGAAGATGTCCTTTGGGGGTCTTCCAATATCGATGTGTACAAGCTAAAGTTTATGTGTTGCTCTCCATGTACTTTGTGGAAAATGTATACTGGTTTGCTTGCCATATTGACAAGCCACACAATTAAAAAGTTTGTCTTCAAGCCATGGTACTCCTTTCACTAGGTTGTACTTTTGCATATGTAAAAGTCTAACATGATGGAAATACCCGAGTCTTTTATGCCATAATTCAACATTGTTTGAAAATGTCATTTGGTCATTCTCCATTAAATTTAGAACAAAGCTATTTACTTCATTTTTATTTTGAATACATCTTTGCATTTCTCATCTTTGATCATACACCATTTGTTTTCAAATATGATCTTGAAACTTTTTTCAATGAGCTGTCCAACACTTAGCAAATTTTGATAAATGTCAAGCACATATAAAACATCAATAATGTATTTCAAACCTGATAAGCTGTTTATAGCCACAATTTTTTTACCCTTGATTGAGATGTATTCACCATTTCCAATTTTTACTATGGAAATAATTGTTTTATCAAGCTTTTTAAAGAGATTTAGGTTGTTAGTCATGTGATGTGTCCGACCACTATCAATCAACTAAGAATCACTAGGATTATTGCTACTTGCATAACATGTTGCAACAAACAACTGTTTATCCTAAAATTGTTTAGTAGCTGTATTTGTTTTGCTCTCATATTGCTGCGATCTGCAAATTCTTTCCATGTGTCCAATCTGACCACATTTCCTACATTTGACATCTAGTCTCCACCAATATTTCCTTTGTGGATGATTAGTCTTTTTACAGTGTGGACAGGGTGGATATGTTTCCTCCTTGCTGGTCTCCAACTTGTTTCTATTTTCAGCTTTCTTGTTGTTCTTTTTCCTGTTGTTCTTCTTGTCATTGTCTCTTCTTGCATTTTGTGCCTTTGCTTGAAAAGCACCCTCCATAGCTTTCTCTTGTCTCATCATTCTTCTTTACTCTTGTGCTTGTAATGCATTCACCAATTCTCCCAATGAGATATTTGATAAATCCTTTAACTCTTTTAATGAAGAGATTTTAGACTCATATTTTTCAGTTATCACCATAAAAAATTGGTGGTGTAACTTGTGTAAAAGCTGTTTCATTTTCCATTGTTTGGTATTTTTATAGGTTTTTGAATGGATTTTGATTTGTGTTTAATGACTCTGCTCACAGATCCCTCAAGAATGGAGCTCTGATTCCAATTTGTTGTTAAAACAAATAGCAATATGAAAACAGCTTGTGCAAATAGAAAAAACAGCAATATTATTTCAATTATAAATCTTTATTCATTACTTAGCCCTTATATAAAGAGCAAATAACAGAAAGCAAATTTATTTGCTGAAAATAAGGCAAAACAAATTACACTCTAATAACAAGTCAAAACAGAAAATTGTATCAACAAATTCCCTGAAAACTTGGTCTTCCATCATCTACTACATATTCGAATTAAAGAAGCAACACCTCAGCCAACTGCTTTGGCATTCTTCCTACACTATTTGATTAAACGTTTTTGTGCTTTACTCCTAAGCTTTCTTCCTTTTTTATAATCACTCTTTGCCAAGTTTGTATTGTAACATGTTTTAGGTTGCAGGGCTTTCAAATGATACCAATGAAACTGTTTTAAAGGATGCCTTTGGAGAGCATGGTGAAATTGTTGAAGGTAATGTCCTAGTGATTTTATTCAAAGCCATTGTGGTTCTTTATAGCTGTAAAGTCTTATTGGACAATTGCAATGTTGTTTGTAGCAGTTAAGGTTATGTGTAATCATGTAAGTGGGAAATCAAGAGGGTGCGGGTTTGTGAAGTTCACTTCTTAAGCTGCAGCCAGCACAGCTATTAAAGAAATGGATGGTCAGGTATATTCAAACTTCAGAATACAGTGTTAAATAATTGAATATGAACTAGTAATGAGCTGTTAATTTTCTATATTTTCCCTAATAAAAAATGGAATTGCATATTCGTTTTGTATTTTATGATCATTTCAGTTAGTGGATGGCCGAAATATTCGTGTGCATTATGCACACAAAGAGTGACAACCGGAACTCAGGTATAACCATCGGGCAAATTAACCTTTTATTTCTTTGATTAACTTAGAGAGGAAGAGGGAGTTGATAAGATCGTATTCTTATGTGTCCGGTCTGTGGTCTGCAGGTCGCTCCACTCGATTGTTGCTAACTTGGAGAGCAGACCCCTTAATGGGTTGCACGATCATTTCTTGGTGTCAATTTTTTTTAAAAAGGGGCATTCCCGATCACAGTATATGGTTCATCAGCTTACTGTTAGGCCATTTTAAATTATAGGTAAGCTTCTAGATATCTTAAGCTGCATGTAATAGAAGCTATATATGCCTACCTTGTGATAATAAACCAAGTCTGTTGGTATTATCTTGAATAAGGTCTCCGATAGAGTGTAGGCTGTTGTTAGGACTGTATATGTTTAACATTTGAACAGACGGAAGGGATGGAGTTTAATTTAAACCTGCTAGGTTTACACGATTGGCTTGGCATAAAAAGAAATAAATGAGAAACTTTATTCAGGAAATTGATTACGAGAACTGCAGTTTTTTTTTTTTTTTTTGAGATAACTATGGTGAATTCTTTCTCTCGGCTTATCATTCTTTATTTTGTAGTCCCATAGGAGAACAATATTAAATTTCAGAAGATGATCACCCACAGTTCCTATCACGTGGAGGGGAGCTTGAGCTTGATGAAACTAATGCCGGATTCTTTTCATGTTCTTCTATTACCATTTACTACCTATTCAAGAACATACTTTATCCTCCACAGGAAGTGCTCGAGTCCAAACAGCAGCTGGCTTATAAACGACTAAGATGAGAAGGACTTCTAGCCTTGTCCAAGTTTCCAAAGTATTTTCAGGTGACACTTGCACATTCTCTTATTGGCTTCACTTCTCAAGTTTGCAAACAGCTCCAATACAAGGAGCGTTACGAGCAACCACATATACCAAAGCATTTACAAGTGAAGAGCGCCAGAATTTTCAGTGAATTGCAACTTGAGTTCTTGATTTCGACTGCAGTGCTGCATCTCAAACCTACCAATACTATATATTCTAGTGTCTCGAACATTTTTCTAATGACCATGGCAACAGTTCCACTTCTCATCTCATTTTTAGATTCAGAAATCAAAGAAATCTGCAAGGAGAAGTACTGGAAGAATAGTAATGAAAAAATGTTGAACAGTAAATGAATGTTAACTGGGCTTTCAAGTGATGTCCTTGAACTGCAGTGGTCACATTCTTCCGGTAACTGGTTGTAGATTATATGCACGTAGCGTCTGGTTGCCATCCCAGAACAGCAGGCGACCCCTGCATAGATTTTTTCAATCAAAACAGGAAAAATATGAAGAAAATAAACCATCCTATAAACTTTTGGAGAAAATTACTCCGCGAGCCATAACTTAAATAACTTGAGAAAAGAACACACAAATAGAATGCAAATTCTCCTTCTTGGTAGAGTTGACTGCGGTAGCGCACTTCAATCTGAAGAATGTAAAACTATTCAGTTATGAAAATCTTAACTCACTAACTGGAACAAAATTTTAGAGATGGAAAAATCTTCCCAAACGATCTCACACATCTCCGGCCCAAGAGTCTGTTGCATCTAGGGCATTTTACATCTGCTAATGTGCAACGATCAAGGCGACGATAGTTTTCTGGGGTGGGGATCACCGAGCTTTCACTGTGTGTCAAACACGGAAGGAAAAAGTTGTTATCAGTTATTGAAATAGAATTGATGTGTAAGTCAATAAGTATAATATTGAACGAATACCTTACGGATTGGCAGTGTGAATTGTCCAAGTCCCTTGATGCTGCAAAATGCAATGAAAACAATTGTTAATTAGACCAAGGGATTGCTTTATGTCTAAATCAAGATTTGTGAATACTAATTTAATATTTTTTCCACAGAGCAGTTTTATAAAGACCATAATAAAGGTTGATTAAATACTCTGTAAGCGGGAAAAACCACAAATAATTTTTTATAAATCCAAATGAGAGTTAACAGAGCATACTCTGTTTTAGATTTTTTTGCAGTCACGTTAAGGAATAACGAATGACTGGCAATTTTCAGCAGTTTCAAGAATCTAAAGAAGTTCATAGCAACAAAACCATAAAAAAAAAACGTACAAAAGATGCGATAAAGATCAAGAACACAGAATTGAGAAGTTCAACCCCATAACAATTCAATTTGAAGAACAGGGTTCCAACTATTTTTACAATAATGTATAAATAACGATTAACATCATCCAAAAGAAAAGGGAAACTAATGCAACAGCTTGATGTTAGAGAGATGTTACGTACTACGTGCGTGCAATTTCGAAGAAAAACAATGCGGGTGAAACAATTACGACATATGTAGAAACTTGAGTCCGGATTCTGATAACGTTGCTCTCCCATTGCAAAGTTGGTTGATCAGTGATCTCTTGGAAAACTAATAGCTGTTGAGAAGAAGTCCACCAAGAAAGAGGTTGCAGAGTTAATTGTTTGTGCAAATGATCAAATGGGTTAAAGGAATTAAAGAAACTAACGAGAGAATTCTAGTAGTTCTTGATTTTGATTCTTGAAATTGGTTATTTGTTGACAGAGGAAGGTAGATTCTTGAAAGTGAGTTGTATAAAGCACGATGTGATAAGCTGTGGGAAGAAACAGGAGGGAAATGAACTTCGTATTTCCGTTTTTTCTGTTATAACTGTTGCCATTTGTATGTTAAACAACTTGTCATGATGGAGCTCTGTTGCACTTTTGAGAATGCAGGAGGAAACTTGCTCATTAAGTCCTCTTCAATATCCAAACATACAAATAACATGCACAACTGGCTCAATGAATTTTGAAGCTGATTGTTGATACTGGCTCAACTTTAAATCTTCATTTTGACTGTTTGGATCTCAAACCTACCAAAAATATTATAGTGGCTTGACTCAATATTTTTGTAATAACAGTAACAACAATTGCATGTATCATCTTTAACGAGTAATGAAAACAAATACCGAGCTTTAAATTAATGCATGTCAATTGGACTTTAAGGCTTCCACTGATAGCATAGCATCTGAAACATTATAGTGTCTCGAATATTTTTGTAATAACAACAACAATAACAACAATGAAATCTATCTTGAATCATGATGAAACTCCGGTGATTTTCAACTTGTTGGGGAATCCTAGTACTCGGAGAAATGAAGTTGCCCATGAATTATGAACCTGGCTTCACTTCTGTGATTGCATAAAGCTCCAACACAGGGAACACTACAAGCAAACATATACACTGAAGGATTTATAAGTGAAAAACTCCAGAATATTCAGTGAAGTGCAACTTCTATTCCTTATTTAGACCGATATATCTCAAATCTACTAAAAGAATCCCAGTTTCTCCAATAGCTTTGTAATAAGCATGACAACAATTCCTCTTCTTATCCCAATTTATTAAAAGTACAGAGAAATATAAAAAATATCTATAATGAGAAAAACGAAAATGAAAGACAGAATTGGAAAAGAATCTTGTGCAACAATTGCATGTTGATTGAAACTTTTAGGTGAGCCCTTCGACCATGTCCTTGAACAATCAATCCCCTGGAAAGTTACTTTTTTCCGGCCGCTGATTCTGTCTTCGGTAGTGCCGTGATTCCCTCTCTTATCCGCACGCCACTCCAGAACAACAGCCTATCCCTACAATTAGATACTCAAGCCAAAATTCAGCACCCACTAAAATCACAATAAGAGCAAGCCTTCTGTTAAAGCTTAATTTGTATATTCTTCCGTGTCATGGACTGTTTCAAAAACTTACAAAAAGAGGATGCATCTTCCTTCTCGGATCAAATTAGTGGGGGATAGAACATCAACCTGAAGATTGTAACATTCAAATACAAGATTTTAATTCATTACTTCATGGAGTGGAGGAGGGAAAATAGAATGTACAATCTTACATATTTCCAGCCCAAGGGAGTGTTGCATCCAACACAAACCATGTATGCCATTCTGGCATCTCCACCCGTCAGAATATGTTCTGGGGTTCTATTCACCAAGTTCACACTACATATATATCGAAGAACAATGCATCATAATTTCTACTGGTACTCCCATCTCAGAAAATAAAATTTCTTATGTATCAAGTTATCAAAACACAAATGGACGTCTCGTCAATTATAGTTCAAGAAATATCTTACGCAGTTTCTATGTTAACTGAACGAGTTGATGTATGCTGCAAAATGCACCCAAAACAACAGTTAGGATGCCAAAGGATTTCTTCATGTCTAAACCAAAATAAGTAAGCTAATTCTTTAAAAAAAATAAAAAAGTATTAGCCCGAGGAAAGAAAATAGAGAATCCATTTGTTCTTTCTCCATAATTGAATCGAAGCATGGTTTTAAACGAAAATGAGTGCTAATTGAAATCAAATTTTGACATCAGACATCATAGAATGTTTTTTAATAAGTTTTATCACTTATGATTACTTGTTAACAGAGAAGACTCTATTTCAGATTTCTATTCAGTCTAGTTACAGAAAGAAATGATACAATCTAAGCAATTTAAATTTTTTAAGAGTTTGAAGAAACCATAGTAGTTAATTGTAACAAAACCATCAAAAGCACATATGAAGAACAATAAATCACTAAAAGAAAACCCAAAGAAGAGTGTGAAAATGGCCTTTCTTGGTATAAACACACACAGATAATATTCACAAACAGAAAAGTAAAGACCGCCAATGTTCAACAAGATAATTAGAGAGAGATGTTACTACAGAGATATCTTCATCTCCAAAGAAAGCAATGTGGGTTTTGCAATTACGACATAAAAAGAAATTGGTGTCTGGAGTCTGATCAAATTTAACGACAGTGCTCCTTGCTGCCATTACTGCTTCGGATTGATAAAAGATCTCTGTAACTCCCAAGTGCTCTGAAGAAGAATTTCTACAAGAAAATCTTGTAGCTTTGTTCTAAGAATCAGAGTAATGGCTGCATAGAAAAATCAGTAGAAATAAAGTGACGAAAGAATTCTAAATCTTAGTTGAGAAGAGAGAGAGCAGTGTTCTTGATGATTGTGAATTTTAAAATTAAGGTCTGTTAGGATAGAGTTGGAGAGATAGAAAGAGAGAGTTAGTAGGCATTGGGATAACTACCCAACGTAAGAATAGGTTTCTGTTTTCCTTTACATTTGTGTAATGTTTTGTCCATTTTTAATATATAAATTATTACATGAATATAAATCAAACCCTTTTTCAATCCTAACTCCTAAACGGCCTTTGAACAACAAGCTTCTTGTAACTAACAAGCACTCACGCCCAATGTTTTGGTTTTACTTCCTACTGATTCAGAGTTAGCTGCTGCGTTTGCAGGAGGAAAGCGAAAATCTTGTTTCCATGAACTATAATAGTGTTTGTTCACCGAAAGCTTAATCAACCATAAGATTATAAGAGGGAAAAATTATAATTTTTGTGAATCCTGTAATCCTCTAATAAATTTTACAATAGTTCGATGAGCTTATGCAACTTATCTGGAATACCTGGTGATCTAGTCTAGGGACATTTAAGTCTAACATAAAAATAAAAATGCTCAATTGGGTTAGAGAATTATGAACCTGGTTCATACTGGCTTCTTCACTGCCTTTACTTTAGTAACAAAATTTAAAAAACACAAGGAGGATTCCAAGCAAGCATATTGCTACTTCTCTTTATTTCTGACTTTGGTAGATATCTCAAACCTAGCACTAGCAAGAATACTCTTTAAGTGTCTTTAATATTCTTGTAATTACAGTAACAGCAACTCTATTTATCATCTGATCACTTTTAGAGTACTGTGAGAAGCAAAAAAATCTGCAATGAGAAGAACTAAAATGGGGAATAGAGCTAGTAATGAAGAAAGAATCATGGGCAGTAATTAATTGCATGTTTATTGAAATGGGCCCTTCTGCGATGTTATTGAACTATAACTGCCCTTCTGGATTCTAAAGTGGTAGCTTTGTGATTGCATCCAGCATCTGATTTCCATCCCAGAACAGCAACTTTTTCCTGCATTCAGATTCTTCAATCAAAATCACAAAAATTACCGCAGAAGCTAGCCTCGAATAAAACTCTGCATCGAATTCTTCAGCCTCATAACTAAATCAAACACTTACAAAAGGAGTAGAACATTTCCTTCTTCGAGGAAAGCAACGGGAACGGCCACTTGAATCTGAACAATATAAACATTCACTCAGGATTTTAGCGTATCTGACGGAGTTGAAATTAATTCCAGCGGTGAAAAACTATATCTTACGACTTTTTTGCCCAACACCTTATTGCATCCGGAACAACTCGCATTTGCCAAGATTATATGGTCAGAGTAAAAATAATTTTCTGGAGTTACAATCTTCAAATTGATTCTGCACTTCAAAAACATAATGAATCATCATTTTGGAACAGAATACTATCAACGTAAAGTTTCAGATTCATTTCTGTTGACATTTTATATCAATCATGGTAAGAAAAATAAAAACTCCTGATGGTCAATCGT
>JAXCLQ010038693.1:10145-22851 GCA_035584115.1 Cedrela odorata | reverse complement strand
AAAAATAAAAATAAAAATAAAAATAATAATAATAATAATAAAAAAAGACGTGGGAAAAGATGTCATACTTTGAAGCAAAGCTTCTTGCAGAATCATCAACCATTAGATTTGTTAATGCATCATGTGCAACTGCAGCAGGAAGAGCAGAAGTCTGTGGAGTGGACAATGGCACAGTAGGAGCATCTGAGCCAGCTTTTGGTTTCGGTGTCCGCGATTTTTCCCGAGGGCCTTGCCCACCAGCACTAACACTCATATTCCGCCATTTGTCCTATACAAGCACACAATAATGGGTAAAAGATCAGAACCAGAACATGAAATCTTATAATTTTATTGAAATATGTGTTCTCATAGTCTTATAGATTTAAATAGCTGGCAGTTTTCGACGGTAGGAATCTCCATTGTTTCTCCCTAAGAATGGATTCAATCAACAAAGCTAGAAACACCAAGTAGTGACCTTGGTCATTTTCTTGATTCTGACACACAAAGGTGTTAATCAGCATTTTCACCGACTGGAGATAGCTCACTAAAAAAGAACTAAATCCTAGCTCTCAGTAACCTTCTACCGTCTTCCACTAATTTAGCAGCGGCTCAAACTACTGTTCCTCCACCCTCTTCATTAAATGATTCAGAGAGCATTTCACAATCCTGAACGGTGCAAAATTTCTAAAAAAAATTATGGCCTAACAGAGGTTTTATTAATGGTTTGTTTGGGCGTACTTTCAGCACTGATAAAATTGCTTTAAACAAAATCAAAACACACTTTATGTCTATATTGTAGTGTTTGGTTGCAAGAGACAAAAATGCCTTTGGGGATCAAAAAAGCACTTGGAATGCTTCTTAGACGGGTACTTGGTAGGTGATATCTAGAAAGTTTCTGTACTCAATGACTTGAAGGTGCTTCTGTGCACAAAGTGCTTTTTACAAAATCACTCCCATAAAGGCTTCTAAAATACACGATTTTCCCAATTACTTAACCTACTGCAGTCTCCAATAGTCTTCAGATATTTTATAGTTATACCAAATGCACAAAAATTCGGCTTGAGTTGGCATCTTTATGGAATTCATTATCGATAAAATTAGCTACCTTTACCACATTATAACCTACCAACTTGCTTATTGATTTTGATTACTGTAACGTAAGTGGTTCTCTACCAATAAAACTCATAACTTGCTCTATATTTTCTTAAATAATTGTTATACTAATTTACCTATGATTTAACAACCTAAAGAGGTGAAAATCAGCAACAAACAGTTCGCACAGTGTTTTTTGATTAAGCAACATCTTAACCCTTCAAACAACAATATAGCAACTCAACTTTAGCATTAAATTTCCCACTTAACCATTCAAAATAATAATACTACTACTTATATTTAGCCATTTTTCGTAGAACGAGCTAGTAAACATTATAATGGAAAAAAAGAGAAAGGAGACCTTGAGATCAATATTGGTGCGGGTGAAAAGGAAGGGATTAAACTCGGGATCTCTCTGTATGTTCTTCCACTTTCCTGTGCCGTGTTTGGCAACTCCGGCTCTTAGAGCTTCTTCTTCCTCCGCTGTCCACTTCTGCTTCCGATTCCCCATCTCTCTCTCCCTTCAACAAGCAGACAAGCAATTGCGGTTCTGTTTGGGGATTTTTCTCCTTTTTTTTTTTTTTTTTCTGGGAAATTTTTATACCAAACGGCGTGTCGTTTAAGAGCGTCCTAGCACGAGGCCATTTTGACGTGGGTGACAGGCCCAAGACTAAAATTCAAGGCTCCAAACTCGTTTCCGATAGGAGTTGCTTTTTCCAAAAAAACTAGCCAATGCATTTTCTCCACGTGGCAGTTTATAGATGACAGTTTAAACAACTCAGCAAATAGAAGTTAACCAGAAAAGTCCCTTCCCTATCCATCTGCAAGCTCGTTTATTTGGAAGTACTCTTCGCACACAGACTCACCCCAAAAGCGTTTCAGCTAGTAAATACAAAACAGAATTTAAAGAAGGAAAAAGAAAAAGAAAAAAAACTCACGGAATCAGCATTTTCAATCTGTCTAAAACTTTCGAAACGCACAGCAATGGTGTGAAAGCCAAACTTTTTAAGAGCTGAAGAAAAGTGAAAAGCGGAACCGTAAAGAAGAAGTCACAAAATGGATTACTGTCTCGGAGCTCGAAATTTTGCAGCAATGACGGTGTCATCTTGCGCTATATGTCGGACTCGAAGGAAAACACTAAGAACCAAACAGAGTGTTGCAGATTATCGGTATAGTTCGTATAAAGTGAGAGCGAGTAGTAGTAGTATTACCGGGAGCGAGAGTTGCGTAGCCGTGAAAGAAGATTTTGCTGATGAAGAAGATTATATAAAGGCCGGTGGCTCTCAGCTTGTTTTCGTAGAAATGCAACAAAACAAGTCCATGGATAAACAATCTAAATTAGCCGATAAGGTAATTTTCCTTTTTTACTTTCATTGTTTGTTACGGTAGTTGTAGAGAACTCTTTTCAAGGTTTATTTTAGTCAGACATTCACGAGTTAACGAGGATTTATTTATGCATATTGATTTAGGATGTGTTTTTGTAGAAATCGCTTTTGAAAATATTCTATCAAGTGCTTCTTCAAGAAGCGCTTTAACTAGAAAAACGCTGATAGAGTGTTGAACTCAAAAGCAACTCAAGTTTTTAATTTTTTTTTTATTCACAAAAGCCCCTTTGTCTATTTTAACTAAACGCTACAAAATAGACCAAAGCAATTTTGGCTGCTTAAAAATATCAAAAGCACTCCCAAATGCTCTATTAGTGTTATTGATTGTCTTATTTATAACGTTTTTTTTTTTTTTTCTGTGTGCTCATAGGTTTTCAATCATCAATTTTTCTTCTCTGGAGTGTTGCCATTCTTGTTAGGATTGTACTGTTAAATTGTTTGTATTATTGTTTTCAAGTTTATTTTGAATTTGTTTTTTCAGTTACGGCCAATATCAGTTGGCGATGATGTTTTGGATTTGGTGGTGATTGGTTGTGGCCCAGCTGGTCTTGCTCTGGCTGCAGAATCAGCTAAGTTGGGACTAAATGTTGGACTCATTGGCCCGGATCTACCTTTTACAAATAATTATGGCGTGTGGGAAGATGAATTTAGAGGTATCAATTTCCTTCAAATCAAAAGCTTGTCCTGTGGATTCAATGAATGGCTTTTCGTAATTCGTATTACTGAAAAGATTTACATTATGCTAACAGTATTTACCAACATGTTATATAACTCCCTTCCCTGTTTGAACCCACATGCAAGATTAATATAGTTTATTATATTTTCAGATCTCGGACTTGAAGGGTGCATTGAGCATGTTTGGAGAGATACAATTGTATATCTTGATGATGGTGATCCCATCTTGATTGGTCGTGCTTATGGACGAGTTAGTCGACATTTGCTTCATGAAGAATTATTAAGAAGGTGTGTCTATGTAATTTCTTAAGACTGTAATTATTGCTATCACAATAATGTTCTTTTAGAATAAATTTTGTGAATGTAATATTCTGTAGATATATAATCTATATTAATTTCCCTAGGTGTGTCGAGTCAGGTGTTTCATATCTTAGCTCAAAAGTTGAAAGAATTACTGAATCTACTGGTGGTCATCGTCTTGTAGCGTGTGAACATGATATGGTTATTCCATGCAGGTATGATGGGTGTTCTTGTGCTATTCTTCACATATATTTATGAGTTGTTTTCATTTTAAGCAATACACGAGACCTCAAGCTTCTAATGTATTGTTACAGGCTTGCTACTGTTGCATCTGGAGCAGCATCAGGGAAGTTGTTGGAATATGAAGTGGGGGGTCCCAGAGTTTCTGTCCAAACAGCTTACGGGGTGGAGGTTGAGGTAGGAGTGTATAATTTCCAGTAAAAAAATTTCTGCAACAGGCTCTTGGCGGCATTACAGTTTGCAGATTTGGGTTTTCTAATTATTGTTCAGATCACATAAGTTAATCTTCAAGCACTTCTTTTACTTTCTTATGAGGGGAATCCACCAGATTGCATAGTTGTGCCTTAGAAGAAGAAGAACATCGAGATCATGATGATTATGATTGTATATTTCATGTTTCCTACTCATTACTAGTATTGTAATCTATATAATTCATTTTAGTATGAAATTGAATTGTGAAACCGTGATAGTCACCCTTTTCTCTTCTTCTTATCATTTTTTTTAATAATTTTTAATTTTATAACCAACAGTACTTGAAACTTTTAATGAGGAGTTGGGGGTTGGGAAGTGGATGGGATTATTTTTGATGTTACGCTAATCATTCTAAACCCAAATAATTACATAATTTAATTTCCTCTGTGCTCCTACTTCTCTCAATTAGATGGAAGATCCTCACAAATGTTTAGATCTGCAAATTTGTGATAATTTATTATGAATGTCATTTTGTAATTCTAGGTGGAAAATAGTACGTATGATCCAAGCCTGATGGTTTTCATGGACTACAGAGACTATACCAAACAAGACGTTCCATGTTTGGAAGATGACTATCCAACATTTCTTTATGCTATGCCCATGTCATCAACAAGAGTTTTCTTTGAGGTTTTCTCACTGTTTTCATTTTATTCTTTTTTCATCTATAACAATTATTGGTGAAAGATTTAGAAATGTGTCCTGCAGGAAACTTGTTTGGCTTCGAAAGACAGTTTACCTTTTGACATATTAAAGAAAAAGCTCATGGCAAGGTTAGAGACAATGGGAATCCGAGTTTTAAAAACATATGAAGAGGTAATCTTCATGAGCAATCTACAGAACCTTATGTTGTAGGTAGTGTGTTTCCTTTTTAATATCTTTAATTAGAGCTACCAATATAATATGCTCATCCTTGCTCTCTAAAGTTCAATTCTTTAGCCAATACTTATTGAAGCATATTTTTGATATTGACATTATTTAGATTCTAATTTGATCCCAAGTTTTTTTTTGCTTCATCATCTACTTAACTAATTTATTCTGAAATAGTTGCTTTAGATGAACTTTTTTCTTCTCCCAGATATGATTTTTAAAATGAGAAAACAAATTCAAATCTGTCTTACCTTTCAGTTGTATGAATCACAGGCATGATGTGGATATATTGGAAGTTTGTGTTCTAGGAACATGATGGTATATTATGTTTGTAAGATGAAAATTATATGGATGCATGAGATATAAGGGCACAGTTTTTGAATCTTTTATGCAGGAATGGTCATATATTCCAGTTGGTGGTTCCTTACCAAATACAGAGCAAAAGAACCTTGCATTTGGTGCTGCTGCTAGCATGGTGCATCCGGCCACTGGTAAGAAAACAAAGAGTTAATCCATGTTTTAGTACATTCAAACTTAATGGCGCTTTCTCATTTCTCTCATCATCAAACAGGCTATTCAGTTGTGAGATCATTGTCAGAGGCTCCAAAATATGCTTCTGCAATTGCAAACATATTGAAACAGGATGTTTCTAAGGGTAGGCTTACTCATGTAAGAAGTAATGAGAATATCTCAATGCAAGGTACGCCAGTGTGAGTAAAGGATGTTTAAGAAACCTATTAAAATTCAGAAGCCTATTACTAACATTTTTATCTTCAATTCATAGGTAATGCTTGTGAAGTTTGTAACTCAAAGTGATTTTAAGTCACGGTGACTTGAAAATTGCATAATGAAGAGGAAATATGATTTTAAGTCATGAACACCTAGTATTATTAAGCTAACTTGAGAGCATTGTCTTAAACCATTTTTTGTCATGTGGACTGTGTCTCCCTCTGTACTGTAGCCATCAGTTTATAATAAGATGAATCATACCTGTTAGATTTGCATGCAATTGGAATGTGAAATTTACATTGTAATTATTGAGAAAGATGAAATTGTTCTTGATAATACTTGTGGCTGATTGTGTGAAACGTATTCTAGCTGTCGTTTAATTTGTTTCTATTTTTTTTGTCTAGGTTACTTTTTGCTATAGCATATTTTGAGGGATTAATTTTGTAAATAGGAAATGTTGGACTATCCATTTTAGGCTCTGTTTCTAGTTCTATAACTCTTGGTAGGTGACATAGGCCTATATAGATTATATCCCTATTCATTCGAATTAATCAATTAGAAAAAATTCATGTTTCCTCAGTAGTGATTTGCTCTTTTTGTTTGTCTCTTGTTTTCTTTTCAGCTTGGAATACTCTATGGCCACAAGAAAGGAAACGTCAAAGAGCATTTTTTCTCTTTGGACTAGCGCTCATTTTGCAACTGGATATTGTGGGCATCAGGACATTCTTCCGCACTTTCTTTCGGTTACCCAACTGGTATTAATTAATTCTTATCTTTCCTTGCATGTCTTCTCAGATGAGCAGCCCGGACTTTTACATTTAAAAACATGAAGATTATGTGAAAACCTTACTAAATGTGTAGACATGGCATTTGTTATGCAAAACCAAATCATTCGCCAAAAAAAAATAAAAAATACCTATAAAATGAATCAAAAGTATTAGAAATCTTATTTGATAGAAGATAATATATCATTATGAAGTGGTAGTTCAGCATGTAAAGTAATTAGTGCCTTGGATTTGGAGGTGAGATTTATACAGACAGATGGTAATGAATCTGTGAAGCAACACTCACAGAAGCAGATAGACATAACATAGGCTTTGTTTGGGATTGTTATAATTATATTGTGCTTTGAAAACTAAGCTGAAAAAGTGTTTGATAGCACTAACTTTTAATGAGAGCCACTCATTTTTCCTTTAGTTGTGGCTTAAAAGCCACCATACCTCAATACTAAACCGAAGTCATAAATATGTTGCAGTTGATTTTATGGAAAGTGATTGTTGTGGAGACTTAACAACAAAAGTTGAATGGCATACTTGTTTTATTGAATTAGTATTTTTATTAATTTGGATTTTGAAATATAAATTGCAGGATGTGGCAGGGATTTCTGGGGTCAAGTCTCTCGTCAGTTGATCTCGTTGTATTTGCGTTCTATATGTTTGTTATAGCACCAAATGATATGAGAAAATGCCTTATCAGGCATCTCGTTTCTGATCCAACTGGACCAACTATGATAAGAACTTACCTCACCATATAGTTGGTTAGTTTGTTCGTTCGTATATATCTTAAAAATATTATCCCTTGTTTGTTTGGTTTATTTTGGATTGCCATACGAGACTACACAAGGACCATATTGTATTTATTGTACATATATTTATATATTTCATCTGCAATTTCACAACATTTTAGTTTTAACTTAATTAAGATGTTTTAATTTTTATTTTTTAAATTGATTAAGCAACTCTTAACTAAAATGTGGTTTATGAAGGACATGTATGGTGAATCACCAATATGGAACAAACTATGAACTTAACCATCTGGTTAAAGAAAAGAATGGGATAAGGAGTTCCTAGTTAACCAAAGAAATAACAGACTTGTAGAATCATCTTCATTCCACTCAGGAGGATATTGCAATTATTGATTTAAGTAACAGAGATACGAATATGATGTGTTTGGATTACCTTAGTTGAGCATCAAATCTAGCTATTAATTAAACAATGCCCATATAAGTAACAAAAGGCATGAAGTCAGTGCAGCAATATCTCCGTGCTTCTGCTTTATTGGTTGGAACAATTTCAATGGTTCTTATACAGTTGTAATTCTAATTGACAAATTAATTAATTACATAAAGCATATATACTTTTGTGCCTCTTTACGGTAGGATAAATCTTTGTGGGGGATAGGAAAGGATTAACAATTACTTCTGTAGCCGAGACTCTTTCGATTTCAGATTGGTTCAAGAACCCAACACTAATAGAAGATAATTTTAATTTTTTTATTAAAAAAATATCCATTATTGAAGTTAATATTCGATGACATAATCTACTTTGACCAGAACATACTATTTCACTAATTCTAATTACAACATGCAACATTTATTAGTTCAGCTTGTCTAATCATCGTAAAATTATGCAATCATAAATTTATAATCTAATAGTTTGTTTTATCTATAAATACAGAAAAACAAATATAAAAACTCTTCAAGAAAAAAGTTTTATTATACTTTAATGTTTTAAATATATATATATATATATAAAATCCTAAAATAAATTTGATATTTGAAATAAATAAATAGTATTAATATCTTTTATTACACATTAATTTTTGAATATAGTATAGTTTTGACACTGGAATATTAAGCCTTCAACATAATATATCCCATAAGATTATTTAACTATTAAATATATTATAATTGTATTTTAACATATATATTTTTTATAATACTTGTAGTATTATCTACTTAAATGTTAATCAATTTTGTTCTAAATATAATTAAATATATTTTAAAATATGATAAATATAACTAATTTCTTAAAAAATATATAAAATAAATTTATTTAATTATAAATAAATTAGTATTGTATAATTTCTCAAACAAAATAATCGTGTTATTAAAGAATTAAATTTTTAAATTCGAATTTAACATAAATTATTATCATATTACTTATTTAATAATTGTATTATTTTATATTAATTTAAATTTGTAAATTTGGTTGATTTTTTGATGAATGGTGTGCAAAATTGTAGTCACCTCTTGCATTTGATCCCCTACACTCCTTGCAATGGGAATGGGATTGGTGCCGACGGTAAAATTAGTGGATAATAGCTGTGGATGTGGTCAATTCATTAGGGATGACAATTTTTTACATAACTTGCCAACCAACATGAACACGATAAAAAATTTACGAGTTTGAGTTGAAATAAAATGATATAATTATTAAACAAGTGATACAACATGACGCAATTATTAATCGTGTTGGGTTAAGGTTTAAAGTTCTTGACACATGAATCCGTTTATGACATAATTAACTATTTGAGTAATTATATTATGTCAATTCATTTATAATTTAATAAATTTATTTTTATAATTTTTTTATTTTAAAAAATTTGAAGTTATATTTATTAATTTTTAAAAATATATTAGTTATACTTATAATAAAAATAATTAGTATTTAAAAAAATATTATGATAAATATTATTAAAATATAAATAAAAATATTAAATAGATGACATAATTATAACTTATTTAATAATTTAATAATTATATCGAATTAAAAATTAAATTTAAATTAATATTTTTTAATACGATACGAATATAATACGATATGATAATTCGAATTATTATTTATAAAATTAATTTTATATTTATGACAATAGCAAAATTACACAACTATTACAAGTTTCTTTTAACCAAATAATAAAATCCATTGGTCTTGGCGCCAGGCCAGACCACCCACCTTTTCATCTTCTATAAATCTGTTACAAATCGTCAAAACTTGTTAACACAACCAAATCTACATGTGGCTATCAGCTATAGCTAGTAGCTATTAGCCAAGACTGAATTCCTGCTATTAATGATCTTGCTGCGCATGCTTTTTGGCTGCAGGTTTGTGAAGCAGATGACAGAAGAGAGTGAGCACAGATGGTTCTTTTCTTGCATGGATTCCTCCACGCTCGAAGCTCTGCGTACTCGCTCTCGTTCTGTCATCTACTACTTTAATTTCTCTCTTGAATCACCACAACCATCACTCTTTATTCTTTCAATTTTTTTTTTATAATTTTTAATTTTACTTATTTGTGTTTCATCAAACTCCTGATTAATTTTCTTTTTAATTTCTTCATGAAAAAATAGAGTCTCCAATACCATTCTCTTTTAAAAAAAAAAATGAATTTTATTAAATTTTTTATCGATGTATTATTATTATAAACAGAAAATCTCATGAAAAATATTTAAGGGTTATTTTAGAATTGATAGATGCTTTATGATATAAAATTACTATTTATCAAGTAAGATGTTTGATAATATTTATATATTATCAAGTTCTTGTTGTTATTTTTTAATTATCACATGTATAGATTAAGAGTAATATTATTACAACCTCATTAAACTTCTTATAATTTTTTTTTTTATACTAAAAGTGTCCATTTAAAGAAATTTAAAAAATCATAATATTTCTAATAATACCCACAATAATACGAAGATAATCGTTTATGGATATTCTTTTACTTCTATTTATTTTTCAATAACTCTTCAATTCTTCTAACAAAATAATAGATATAATATGTGACTAATTAAAATAATTTTAACTAAAATATATTATTTGAGAAGTTTAATTAGATATAAAATTATTTTTAATGTAATATTTATTAAGATTCAAAATTTTTTTAAAAAATTAAAATTTAGAAGGGTTGGAATAGCACCATTCAATTAACATACAAATAAATTCTAATAATTAAAGAGAGATCATAATAAAAAAAATCAAGAAAATCTAGTTGCAAAATCACTAACATATACGAAACAAAAATGCAAGTTAAATATTTATGAGTTTTTAGAATTTGTTTGGCTTAATATACCAAGTCTCTCCGAATCGCCAACACAGAAATCCAACTACAATTGAGAGATTGAAGATGTGACTGAATGACTTAATATACAGAGTCCAAAAAATAATGCTATTTTGTTGATTTAGGGTTACTCAATCCGTGAAAAATGCTTAAAAACCAATTTAGAGGTAGTTGTATGCCAGTTTTATTTGCTTTTGTGTGGATTTGGAGATTTGTGGAAACTGGGTGACTGAGGACGACGGTGAACATTGCCTCCCTCGATGAATATGATGAATATCGTCGAGGGAGTTCAGTGGACAAAGATTTCTCCCTCAATAAAATTTCGTCGTGACATATTAGTGCGAATATAGAACTACCACGACAAATATTTGTTATGGGACTTGGTGTTTACATAGACCTTCCTCGACGAAATTCCGTCGAGGGAGATTTTTTTTAAAAAAAAGTGCAAAATCAGAAACGATCTTCGGGAAGGTAACTGAATGGCCAGAAGTATACTCGACTTTCTTGCCTGCGGTGGAGAAACCCCCATAATATCTAAAATTGTATCCTCATATATATGTTTCTCTCCTTATCACAAAGCTTGTAAAGATCTAAAGCCTTACAGAATCTGAATTTTCTGGATTTACATGTTATGGGTTGGAATGTAAAGCAAATTTCCGAGTAAAAAATTGGAGGTTTTTGCTTGTAACATTTTTTTGCATAGCTTTCAATGTATCCATGTGAGATCGCCGCTTGTATTAGCTATTCCAATCAATTGTACTTGTAGAGTTCTAATGGAAATAT
The DNA here is from genome assembly GCA_035584115.1 of Cedrela odorata. Classification (NCBI taxonomy): domain Eukaryota; kingdom Viridiplantae; phylum Streptophyta; class Magnoliopsida; order Sapindales; family Meliaceae; genus Cedrela; species Cedrela odorata. The sequence goes on along the minus strand of JAXCLQ010038693.1, from coordinate 11,710 downwards.
TTATGGAATAGTCTCCAACGCAAGAAAACGGAGGCCTGAGGCGCTTATGTGGAAGCTGAGTTTGCGATACTGAAGTGGTTTAAACGGGATATTGACTGAAGATAAGCGTTATGAAATCTATTAGCACTGGTGTCAGATGGATTATAAAAGGAAGAGAATGGGGAATCACGAGGAATAAGATCAACAGTAAAATCACCACCATTAATATTAAAGGCATCTATAGAGAAAAAAAACCCAGCAGATCATGAGTACAATATAATGCAAGTGAAATCCTAGAGCGGAGTTAGAGAACCTGACTGGGAACTTTCTTCTGCCATATTTTGAAGAGATATTGTGTGTTATGTGAAGCTTTTTTTTAGAGGGTGGTCACAGAATTGTTGTAGATACATAAAGAGTACGTATAATATGGAAACTTGGAAAAAAAAAAAGGGTTCAATCACAGAGATACGTGAATACTTTCATCAATATTTTATGTAATATTTACATTTAGTTTAAAACATATATATCATAGGGCATAAGTTAAGTCAAGAATAATATTATAGGTACCAACTATTTTCTTTATATAAAAAATATTTATAACGTGATAATGATAAATAATAGATTGTAACCTCTTTAAAGGTACTAACTTAAAAATAAAAATTATAATACTTCTAATAACATCCACATTAATATAAAAAAATAGTTTTATTATTATTATTTTTATAAATATTATTTTTATTTATATTCTCAACAAATTCCATTATCTTTAAACAAATTTTCTCTCTTTTTCAGTTTTATATAGTCGAAGTAAATGGGTATGTGAAACAAGTTCAGTCGTTGGCCAATGAGGGCCCAAACATTAATATAGCCTAAGTCTAACCCTTGAAGAAACATAAGACAACATAAAAATCACGTATCAAGTTGTTGTGCATACCGATATTGTGTGCATGAAGAGAACTATCAGATAAAAGACAGCAAAACAATGTTTGATGGTGAAGATTGCACCATATCTTTAGATTAATATTTTGTAATATTCATGTTATATTTCTAGCGTAATTTGGAGGCTACACCTTCTAGAATATAAACACTCTTACAATTGTATTTTGATTAATCAAGTGAATACAAAATATAGATTTCTCTTAAACATAAAAAAACACTATTTGCAACTTCTACCTTAGTATCAAAGTCGCTATAATGGCTTCAAGTAGCAACAATTACACCGCCTTACCAAACTCTGCACCAATTGCTTAGACAAACACACCCTTTGTCCTTATAACACCCATTAAACTCACAAATTTAATTACTTCTTGTGGACGATCCAAGTACTGCCAAGTATCCGAGCCAATAATAATCTAGAAAGCTTAATTGATGGCACAAAAGAGATTCCAGGGAAGATGATTATAAGTATTGACAATAAACAAAATGTCATACAACTGGAAACTCAAAATATCAAAATTGAGAAAGATAAAGATCAAAACTTGATGAGTTGGCTTCTTTCCTCAATGACATAAGGTGTGTTAGGCATAATCATGGAGTGTAAAAAAAGCTCACATGAAATGTGGAATGCTCTGTATAAGCTTTTCAGT
>JAXCLQ010038682.1:0-11233 GCA_035584115.1 Cedrela odorata | reverse complement strand
GCTTTCCATGCACTTGTTTTTATAGCCTTAGAAACTTAATTCCATCATAGGAATTGACCCACCAGCTGCCACAATTTGTTGCTCCATCTGCAACCCATCAATTATTTCATTAAAAAAAGAGAAACAATTATTACAAGTTATACCAATAGATATCGTAATCAAGTTCATTGAACTCACCCTGAATAAAGTTTCCAGCTTGTTCTTGGCAAGGTAGTACTCTTGTTTCACTTGGTGCAAACATCTCAGGCACCTGTAAAATCCAACAATTTTGTAATAAGTAAGGAAATTTTCATCGACATGTCCTTTTTAAACTTGCAACTTTCCAGATTTAATTGCTGACTATGAAACTAGTGGAAAAAAATTAAAGGAAAAAGATAACTCACGCTTCAATGTTCTGTTCCTCGCAGAAGTTGCGGAATGCAATGCAGGCATTTTTAATTCTCTGTGCACCCATGCTGTTGAAAACAAACACCCATTTCTTTCTTGTCAACAAATAAAATGAGCCAGACAAGGAAATGAAACAATTTTTCCAAATTTTACTCATTAGTTATTTATCACTATTGTTTCTTTCAATTTCTTGGTGTGGTTTAATCTGATTTTAACGGTATGAACACCAAGTTGGTGAAACTGTTTATAGAATATATAGGACCAATTGTGTAGCTAGGATCCAGTTGCTTCACAAGTTACAACACAGATCATAAATGTTAGCCTAAAGTTCTTAGCTCTTGTTGTCATGTATGTGGGTGTATGATACGCACACAAAACAAGAAAAATAGTTCGAGTGTTTCATTTTAGTAGAAAAAATAAGGAAAATTTTGATATACCTTGAGCTGCTGCCCTTCAACTGATGAACATGGGAATCAACCATTTTGAAGTCAATATTTGGCTGATCTCTGTATAACAAGAAACAAAGAAGAAAAAACCATAAATAAATAAACATGGTAAAAAAGAAGAATAAACGAAGAAAAAGATTTAAGTTGTAGTCAGCTACACTGCTAAAGTTGACATAACCAAGAGGAAAAGCCAGAACTTTTAAAAGCAATCAGCAATAACCAGAGAAGCAATTTAAAAGAGAGAGTGAGAACTTACAGAGCCCTGGTGAGATCATTGAGAAGTCTCTCAGAATCTTCAAAGAAGACAGAGGCCACTTCAAAAACAAAATCTGGGTTGCTCTCATCTGCCAGTTGCTGAAGCTGCGTAAATTGATTATCCAAAACCCCCTTCTCTCACCAAAACAAACAAAACAGATCAAAACCAAAAAACAAAACAAACCCATCTTAAATCCATTCACATATTTCAATTTTTTTATGGTTTACCTCCATGAACAAGGACTTTGTGTACTCCACCAGCCTTCTCTGCATCTGACCGACCTCCATGTCTCTCAGCCTTCGTTGTGTTCCTATTCTTCCCTACACAAACACACCACTCTACTTTTAAAGCTACGACTCAATAAAAGGTTGTGGCTTGAATTGCAGATCTTGTGGAATTATTGCAACAATGAAAAGGGGGTATAAATGCTATAGAAACCTGGAAAATGATTCGATGAAATTAATGCGCATACCAGAGTAAAAACCCGAAGTTTGCTTTTTTGTTCTGGGGTTACAGCCAAGTAGTAGTACTAGTACTATGGAGCATACCAAGTACAGCACCTTTCTTTCTTTCTTTCTTCTTTATCTTTCTCTGGATTTGTGCTTCTCGGTTTCGTTCTTTCTTTCTTTCTTTCTTTCTTCTTTGTCTTTCTCTGAATTTGTACTTATCGGTTTTGATTGTTCTCTCACAGAATCTCAGCCCCCGCCATTTATGAGCATTTAAGCCCCATAAAAAAGACCACTACTATCCTTTTCATTCTCACTCCACTACCTTTTGCGCTTCTAACATTTTTTACTCGTAATTTTCCTTTCTTCCATCGTTCCTCGCGGAAACTACTGGTCCTGATTGAAAGTCACTCGTGAGGTTAAACGTAGAAATGACTTCGAAATAATATATTGGTTAAGCTCATTTTACAGTTAATTTAGTCCTATACCTATTCTCGACGCCTTCGAGATGTTTCACGTCCATGACGTGAACGAAATTGAAATGAGAAAAATTATTTTAAGGTGCCACAATTTAATAATTCCTCCTACTTTCCTGTGATATTTCAGAGTTAAAACAAAAATGAATCAAGACAATTAAAACGGGTCAATTTATCCATACTTCATAGAACTCAGGATCTGAGTTCAGCAAACTTGTTGAGATGCCATCATTAATTAGAAAATCTAGTGATGTTTTGTCCTCTGTCACCTAGAAAACAAAATGAGAAATGGTCCCAACAATGAATTAAGCCTGGGTTAGTATAATTACTCCCTTCCAATTATTAAGCTATTAGAATCACTTTGATTTATTTATGATATCAAAGGGAATATTAACAAAGTCCTTTTCTCTGTTTCTTTTCCATTTTTGCTCTTTTTCTATACTTTCGAATTTTTGTTTTAGATGGCAAACCCTAAAATCAAATGGGTTTTTGACCTAGTGAAAGTGGCAATTGTTCTCAACTCTTAGCCAACCAAGCCATGCCATGCCATCCCACAATGTTGAATGATCCCATGTAGCCAAATGGTAATTTATTAAAACTTTTTTTTCTTTTAGTCTATTATCAAATGTATGTATTCTTGAGAGCCATGAAAGAAAGAATCTTGAAATTGCACAACCAATCCTAAAGACAGCTAATCTTGATTTGAAATTTTTAATTACTTGGCTTTTCATAAAATAAGAAGAAAGGGCAGCTGTATTGAAGAGATGCTATTCAAAACCCCATTTGTCTTCAAGGGAAAATGCCCCCATGAACTTGGCCGGTTTGCATAGTTCTTTTCTTTGGACACCATGAACATGGAGAAAGAATCCTTATCATTATATTCTATATATTTTTATTAATTTGTTTTTAGGTGAAATTAGATGTGTGGTCGTTATTATTCTCTTTTGTTATTCGTATTTATCCTTGAAGATTGCTTTCATCATCTCCGTTGGAAAAATATTCTTCTTATGTAATGTGCATGCATGCATATTTCATTACTTGTATAATATTGTTCATTTCAGAATATGGAATTGCCAATGCTTTTTGGTTTTCAATTCAGAATATGTTCGTGAATGTTATACTCCTCACTCGTCCTCACTTGTATATTTAATAGTTAGTGGTTTCGTTCCAAACAGTTATGAATAGCTGAGCTTGAGATTTTCACTCTGCAGATTGCAGGAAATCCGATTCATCTAGAAGAATCCTGTAAAAAAAGCTGAGATATTATGTGATAATTAAGAATATTATGATGGGATATTTAGATTTGATGAATGAGTCCCATACCAACTCTGATATCAAAAGTGTTGACCCTATCAGATCTTCAGAAAAGCAAGTCATGTATAATATGACACGATGCTCCGACATCGGATTGAAGTCTCATCCTACAGAATGAAAAGTACTGTGAAAAGATATGATTGAGATACATTTCAGAATAAAAAAGGAAACAAAAACCTTGAAGACGACATGTGTTTTTTCTTCTTGCTGACGAAAAGATGAATGTCCTGTCGATACCATTGACTTGAAGCCAGGGAGACGCCGCTTTCACTTTGGAAGATGAGAGAATCCGCCTAACTCATGATTAACACACTAAAATCTATATTGAATGACCATTTGGCACTGGCTGAAGGTTGCATTTATGTTTCGTGCTGAATTTTCTTGAAAGAAGAGCATCTAAAATTTAACAGGATTTCATTCAATGCCATAGGAATCAGAGAGTTGGCGTTAAATCTGCAGAATTTACAATGACAACATCTCAATTTGAGAGCTGTAAAGAGGAGAAATACATGAAAATGTGCTACATCCAAATTAATTGAGACAGGTTTACTGCATCAGAGGAAAAATATCACGTCCATTTGTTAAGTTCCTCAAGCATTAGCAATCTGGCCTCAAAAGAATACATCAAACAATAAAATATTAGCGCACTTGTTGAGTTTTGGTCTTAATGATAATCGTATTAAGCTATCTCAACATTTCATGAACATGTAACTGGCTGTTTCACCGGAAAAAATGGCAGAAATAGAGTTCAAAACCATCAGAAAGTAGCAAGGGTAGACATAATTACTATTAGTAATGATTTCAATTTTACAATATTTAACATCGTTTAAGACTATCTACTATTACAATCCGCAATAAATTGGAATATACAAAGGGATCACACAACTATAATCCAAGCCAAAAGATATTAACAAATAACCACCCCAAGAAAGCCTAATGGAATCTCCTGAGAGAACCACACAATATAAGATTGACGTACGTTACAATTCCTTCTACAGAAGCCTGGACTGTCTACGGATCCAGCCATATACTCTGGGTTCTTGGTGCATTCACCAAGGGCAACCCATCTCTCACTACCTACATTCAGATCTGTACAGTTTCCACGGGCTTCCACATTCTTGTCAAATGAATCAACATGAATCCACTTTGTTGCTGAACATTTCTCTCCTTCAATGACTGGACACCCACCATGGAGACCGATTGGGTCTGGAATATCATTTTTGTTGAGATTGAAGAAAAGAAGAGCATCCCCTCTTCGTGGTTTCACTAAATATTTCCAAGGTGAAGATAAAAGACAATAACAACTTATCAAGCCACTACAAATGCAGAAGTAAATGTACAATTCACAAAAGAATTTATGACATGTCGACTGGTTCACCAGCAATTCCTTTCTTTCCACATTCAGACAGATTGTCATCAGTTGCATGATTTTTGCGACGTGGAGGTTCTTATTTGCAAATTGTTACATGTAAAGAGACATGTCGGTCTTTGCAACAGGATACAAAATTGGTAATAATTCCTTTCAGTGCTATGCTTTAGTTTGAGATTGATACTATTAAGTTTAACAATCCATATCATTTTACATAGCTCATTTAAAATGAGCAAGGCACTTGAACTAACCTCAGCATTGGGAAACACTGTCTCGCCACCTTAGTCACATTAGAAAGATACATTAGCACGGTCGCCAGGCGGTGTCAACCCCGGACAAAATTAACCTTGTCAGCAAAGTATATAGAAGTTAGAAAATGTAACTTGATTTCAAGAATATGATAAAAGAAACTGAGTAGTTAAGGTATTTTCATGATCTACTCACCTGTCACTGAGACAGAATCAGATGTTATCCCACAATCAGATGGGTCCAATACCTGCACCAACTTCCTCCTTTTCATTGAGAAAAACAGACAAAACAAAGAAACAATAGGAGAATAAGGCACAGAAACAAAGAACTCTACTCAAAACCCTCCTCTTAGGTGCACCACTTTCTACATCAATCACATTGTTTGATTACAAGATGACAGTACGCTTAATTAACCCAATGCTTTCAAATGAAACTCTAAACAATTAGACAATGTGCATAGTGCATACCTTTTGGAAGAAATGTCCATGTTGAAATCTTGTCCTCTATACCTGAAACAATAGCATCCTAATAAAGAGGGAAAAAGTTATTGTAATTCATAGTCAGAAATAACTACTAATCAAATAGAAAGAAAGCAGTTGTGTATTATTAAATTTTCTGAGCTGCCCATGCCCATCTTACAGAACATCGAGCACCTTATGCTTCCAAAAATGTAATTTGACTAATCAGATTTCTGTTGCTCTATCGTATATGAGTGAGAACTTGGCTCAGTTTGCTCTCTCCACTCAAATTACCTGCAACTTCTGATCTCTTCAGCTTAGATTTTGCCTAATCACAAATCAACCAACTAAACAAATAAAATTACCAAGTACTCAACACGAATCAAATGACAATAATTATATATATATATATATATATATATAAAATACATCCTCATTGATAGCATTTAAGCAAAAAAGGAAAGACAAAGTACCCACAAGAGAGATCAAGTGATCAAAATCCAAATCAGTGAGAAAACCTTTGTACAGAAAAGCCCTGCAGAACATCAGATTGATCATATATTAAAAACAAGGAAAGAATAAGAAGAAAAAGAAAACAGACCATTTAAACCTAAAAACACTATCGATCGAACATACTAACTTATTATTTACTTTTGCAATAATCATCTCTTACCAAACAGAAGAACATTGTAAAAAGAGATATTGACCTTGGCTTCCAAGATAGTTGTGTGACTTTAGCTGGGTTAATAATGGAGCTTGACGAGCCTGCGTAAGAGCTAGAAACTTATGAATTAACAACGAGATCGATAGCAGGAAGAGGAAATTTAGTAATAGAGTAGTGGTAGACATATTGGACCGAGTCTGAGACAGAGAGGGAGACACACAGATTTTCAAGGGAAAATGTTTAAAGTCACTAATGTTTCGGAATCTGACTCGTTTAACTGTCACTGGGACAAGATGGTGATAGAATCTTACGGTTGACCACAATACTCGCATTGGTGTAACGATGCCCTTTCTCACCGTACTTCATTAAAAAGCATTTTTCACCATATTCTTCTTTTGTCTAATTGATTAGTCTTTTGAAAAGTATTCACTTGATTACTTAAATGTTTTCTAGAGCAAGTAGCAATCAAAGAAAACGGAAACTCAAATCCTCTTAAATTGTTCTTATACTCTACAATTGAAACTAAAACTAAACAATCAGAATTCACAAGTTCAAGGTTATCAAGCCCAACTACATCTACAAATTATGAGGAACAGTTTCATATAGCCATTCCAGCTCTTCACGCACACCGCGATCATATAGATCGTGCCCACATAATTCCAAGTACAAAAACAAATAAATGTAGTTCTGCCATTCGTTCATTCTCCTGACTGGATAATTGTTTTTCCCCATCTTCCAAACTGCTTTCGTTGCTCAATCTTGAATCAAACTTTTCACACTTCTGCAACATTCCAGTGCTGAAATATCAATACCCTCGTCCAAGACAGCCTCCATATGTCGATTTACATCATTCAAGTACTTAGTTGAGTTGGTTCTTCTGCATCGAGAAGCTCCTCAGAATTTGTCCTTTGAAGTAGTTTTGAGGGTTTCTGTTTTTGTTCAATAATTAGTTCCGAAGTGCTCTCCTCGCCCTTTAGAATTTGCACAACCTGCATCAAATGCATGGCTAAACTCAATGTTGCTATTTATATTGGAAAAACTGACAAACAGGCATAGACTTCCAATTAAAGACTCTCCTGTAACTTTCACAAATCACAACATAATAAAAGAACATGCCTGGCTCATTTGTGGTCGACAGCCTGAAGACTGATGTATACAAGAAGAAGCTATCAAGAGCAAGCGCTTCAATTGCTCTGAGTCATAGGCATCACCAAAGGTTGGATCAATAAGCTCTTCAATAGTATCCTTTCTTAGCAACGGTTTGGCCTACAACAAATTTTTCGATACAACTTGAATTATCAGCACAATTCTACAACACTAGACTTTTGTAATATAATAATGAAATTGTGGTACATAGAAGCAAACATACCCACATCACAAGGCTTGTCTGTGAACTATCTAAAGCTTGCCGTCCAGTGACGAGCTCTAATAATATTACTCCATAAGCATAGACATCTGTCTTTTCATCTACTATGCCGTGCATGAAAAACTCAGGTGGAAGATAGCTGTCATAACAAGAGAAATGAGATGAGATTGTAGGTTAAAATAAAAAATCTTCTAAAATTCAGAAATCCATAGAAAGGTATGAATTACAAACCCAAATGTGCCTTCAATATTCGACACAACGTGATGAGTCCAGTTATCTGGTAGCCACTTTGCTAGCCCAAAATCAGATATCTGAATCAAAGTTGAAGTTCCATATTAAGCTAAGAGATCGAACTTTTTAAGCAAACAGATATAAGGTATTACATTTCACAATAGTCGGTGACTTATTTGATCTAAAAGAGTACCTGAGGCTCAAAATCCTCTGTAAGCAATATATTGGAAGCCTTGATATCTTTGTGAATGATTCTCCTCTGGCACCCTTCATGAAGGTAGCAAAGTCCTTCAGCAGTCCCAACTGCAATCTTATGTCTGATGTCCCAATTTAGTTTTTCCTTTGAGCCTAGAATTATGTTTATGAAGTATGAGAACAGATCGATAAATTTAAAGGATGGAAGCAGTCTGAAAATATTTGAATTGTGAAAGGTTTTAACAGATAAACACACCATAAAGTAATGATGCTAGGCTTCCATGGGGAGATAATTGCAGAACAAGGTGCATCCCCCCTTCAACACTGTACCCAATCAATTTAGCAATATTGGGATGGTCAACATGAACTATGATCCCAAGCTCAGATAAGTAGTCCATAGTCATCTCTTCTGGAGAACCTCTAGTTAGCCGTTTAATTGCAACAAGTTGCCCATCTTCCAATTGTCCCCTGTAAACTTCAGCATAGCCTCCTTCACCGATCAAATGTTCTTCCCAAAAGAAAGGGTAATAATTTATTATACTTGATCTTAGCCAACTGGAATAATAACAACATTCTAAAGATAACATATTTCTTTTCAAGTTAAACATTTTACATGAATTTGATGGAAAGTTGTTAAGTTTTAACTTCAAAGAAGTGATTATTTGAACTGTAATTTAGTTCTGATAGGACATACTAACCGTTACTGAAGTTATCAGTTGCAGCTTGGAGCTCTGAGAGTGCAAAGTTCTTCCAGCTAGATTTCAAATAACATAGATCAGCGTCAACCAAAGAAGCTTTAAATGAAAACACCTTGGACCCTCTAATTTTTTTTGTTTTTCTTCTTGTGAGCTTTGGGACACTCTTTGGGACGCTCTTTGGAACATTCTTTAGAGAAGATAAAGTTTGAAATTTCATTGCTGGTCCTTTTTTCCACAAACTAAAGAAGCTCGGTAAAAAATACGCTGTATTTGTATTATGACGACCTTCTGATGGTTCTGAAGAAGTACTAGCCTTGCAAGAAGCTGTTTCAGATTCTATACTTCTTGAGCAATCCGTAATAACTTCTCCTGGAGAGCATTCGTTCGTGCCCTCCTCATCCTCCACAGCCGCTGAATCTAATGTGACAGAATTCTAACATTTGTAAATAGAATATCATAGGAAACACTCATGCTGTGCACAGGAACATAATAATGAATATTGTACCGTCAGATGAAGAAGAGTCAGATAACCCAGATCGCATTCTTCTGCCTACAATAGGAGCAGCTTCTTTTTCTTGATTTTCGCAGGTAGCCCTCTCTTGGTTTTCACTGGTAACCTTTTCTTCATTCTCAGTGGTAACCTTTTCTTGATTTTCAAAGGTAGAGTCGGGGGAACCAGGGCTGCCAATATAAACCGTGTGTCATTACAAAAAAACAGAATATATGGCAAAATCTAAAAGAGATAAATGCAGAATCAAAACCCTTTTATGGCAAGAGAATAATATAAACATGGGAAAATAAAAATGGACAAAAGATACTATTATAATATCAAAAGACTACATCAATGTATGAATTATAGTCATTGCTAGAACACCATTGAACATAATGTGTTACAAACAGATCGAAATGGAAAAATAGGGAGTTAAAATATACATCGTCGTTGAGAAGATGCAGTAAAAATAAACAAAACAAGACTAGTTGCTTAACTGATTCGAATCAACCTGCTCTAACGTTCCAAACTTAGATTTACTTTTCCTTCATTTCTGCCTAAATTAAACATAGCATTACAGAAACCAAAAATACAATCAAAGGCAGGCTGGCCATAAAGGTTACACAGCGAAAGATTTGAGTTTATTCCCAAAGTATTGGGGTAATTCTTCAGGAAGTGAGAGCCATAGACACTACGCACTACAATATAAGAAAGAGACTTGAAACCCAAGCATCGATACCACAAATAAATAGAGAACCAAGAAGTTAAATGCCCGTTACAGATCATCCAAAGATATAAAAAGTTTGAAACCAGAGCACTAAAATTATATGCATTTTTAATATCCCAAAACTCGAGGTACAAGATTTAGAATCTGAAAACCTTGGAGGGGGAGAAGTTTCTCGGACATCTTCCATAAATCCTCAGAAAGTGGGAAAACCAGGGAGGGCTGAGAGTTGAGAAACCAAAAGAGACGCCAAAGGAAAATGAGAATTGCTTGTTTATGCGTCTGTCTGTCTGTCTGAGAGAGAGGGAAATGAAATAGCGGTTGGCATGATTTCCCTAAGCTTGTTTAATATGCAAGTTATTTTTTGGACAATTCACCCGATTTCCATGCTTAAAATTCGCCTTTATCTGTCATTATTGTTTGTTAATCTAATCCGTTATTTGGACAAACAAACTAAATGAGCTCATTATTTAAAAAAAAAAAAAATTAGTAAAATATTTATGGTTTGAAGGCTTGTAGGATAGCACGTATGGAGATTCTCTCTCGTGGCACTCACAACTGCATAAGCTAGCCCGGGAAATTGGGTTCCCTGTAATGGGTATTTGACACGTGTCCTTCTGTACCCGGGAAAAACACTGAAAGGAATCTATTAACGGTTTTTTAAAAGGAAAACAGGTACTCGGTCCACTGCCACTTCCATGCCCTGCTAAAAACGCAGAACAACTATGCAACACTTCGAACATGTCCAGCACGTGATGATTATTACACAAGTTCATGATTCAATCTAAGCTGTTGATATGGTGGGGTGCTCTCAGATCACTTAGCTGGATTATCCACGCCCAAGATTTCTAACAAGAACATTTCCATAAAGCCTTCCTTGAAGTCGTGAACAGCCTTGCTTGAGGTAATGATCTTACTATTTGAGAGCTATTTAGCAACCAACTATTTCTGTCGCTGCCTTGCTTTCCCCAACCATTGGCTCAAAATCAAGTTTTCTATACAAATGTTCAACTTGCTTATAATTCCGAATTTAATATAATATCTTGCAAAACTTTTAGGTGGTGGAAATTTTAATTTCTTACCAAAGCAATCAGTATTTGTCTTCTCATGCACCAAAAGTTGTATAATACATGTATTATATCCACCAAACAGATGCGGGAATACCAGGTCTAACTCACAACTAGACAAAGTTTACAAGCAAGAATATTCATACGAAATTGTCATTACACTTGCATTATTAGTTGATTTACAAACAAAAAAAACAAATGCGACAAAGGTTACAATGTGGCAAAACTGGAGCTTATAAGCTTAGGCTACAGTTTCAGTGGACATTACGAGTGATTAATCCCTCAAATACGGCATAAAGGTCCTTGTTTTGAGGACCAAAAATCTTATCAGCCTTCTGCAGAGTCTCCTGATATTCCAGAAAAACAGCAGATAAAAGGGGGTTAACAAAGCAATTCA